>JAYMTP010000017.1:0-64485 GCA_036897365.1 Geranium brycei
ACTACAAATGTTGCAGTGCTTCAATTTGTGTCATTGTGTCTTGGCCTCCACATGCCACCTTTCATTTAATTTATCTTTATTTATTTATTACTACAATTTTAAATAGGTCTGGACTTAATCTTCACTCTGCATTTCATGACCTAATTACTTTCATAATTCATATAATATAATATAATATAATATAATATAAAATATCTAAATAAATGTACGTCTTTATGTGATTTTTCATAATCTCGTCTTTAAATTAACATCTCAACGGTTTGAGACACACTTTCTCATAAAAAAGTTGTGAGTTCGAACTTTATTGAGTGTATGAAAGTAGAGAATTTCGAATAGAATAAGAAAATGACGTAATTATTAACTTGAATAAAAATCTAACTAGTATTATACAGTTTGTAGATAAGCTTTAACATTTATTATTTTAATTTTAGCAAATCGCTTGAAAATAAGTGAGATGAAATTAATTTAGGGTAAAATTATATTATTTGTGTTGTCTTATTATTTTGTATTTTTAGGATGAAGAATTGTCCCAACATTGATATTATGTCGGTAATAATTGGGGTACCCCAAATGTATGACCTACCCTACACCTAAAGTCCCACAGAACCACTGTACAGAACATGAATATATGACCCAGTATATTTCATCTATACGTATACCCTATCACTAAATTAAGTCATATACTACACACTAAAGGCATTAATGTTTACATTAATGTGCATATACAGCTAATAAGTCAGAAACTAATCATAAATACTATATTTATACTCTTCAATTACACCAATATTCATGAAATTAATTAATTATTTTTGCTTCATTTTTACTTGTCAACTGAGCTCTCAGTTATTAGCCGGCCATGGTAGGTTTGCGAGGACCTCAATATATACTGGAAAAATGGCATTAATTAACGAGTTCTTTTCTCAAGTCAATTATTATAGGTGAATGTTGATATTGATGATTGTTAAAAATAAATAATTATTGGCCATATATACTTTTATTGTTAATTTGGTGTTTTGGAAATGGTGTTGAGTTATTGTGTATGAGCTAGTTTCTTATATCATCTAGATAATATTATTTTTTTTGTAAAAATTACTTCAAATTCTATTTATTCATAAAAGAAATTTCACTCTTCTAGTGGGTTCGAACTCTCAATTTTATTACAAATAATATGATTCTCAATTGTTAGAGTATCCCGTGAATTAAAATAAATTATCATTTTATTTTTGTATTCTAAATTGAAGTTGTAAAATGAGAATAATTTAAAAAATTTAGTTACTAAATATTAAAGGAATTGAAAACTCTTAAAAATCACAAGTTTGATTTTGTCTTACTTCATCATAGCATAGTCGAGTCCAAATCTTAATATAATTTGCCGATAAAAAAATAATGTATTAAAGAATTATTAAAATTAAAATATAGTTCAAAACATTGAAAGTGTGGTATATATCAAAAGAAAAAATAGATTAGCGAAATCTAATATTTTAAAATTATGGAAAAATTATGTTTAAATTATATTTTTGAACCAATGTATAAGGATAAAAGATCAAGTACTTTTTTTAGGGAAAACGCATATATTATTAAGCAACTAATCCGGCATTATACCGGACAGCCGAAGCAACAGATAGTGGGACAGATCCCACACCGTGATCCCAACTATTGTTACTTAAAGCATATCTGACTAATTTATGAGCCATATGATTACACGAACAATTTTCGTTAATGGTGTCTCTAAAAATGTTCGACTCGACCTGTTTAATATCATGCAAAGCCACGGCCTCCATCTCATACGGATGGAGAAATCCCGTGATCCCGCTGCATAATGCTTTAAATAGAACTCCACGATATCCGCGGAGACCAATCGACTCGAACCAGCTAGCATCATGCAGGGTCACGACCTCCACCTCATACAGATGGAGAAACTCGGTAAACTCTCTGCATAACTCATTGGACCAGCTTTATCGATCAACCATGCGTTCAATGTGGGAATCACGGATCTTTAATAATCCAAGTCCTCCAAGCTCTTCATGCTTACCGTGGTCAACCCATCGACGCCAAAGAACTCCCGATCCTTCCCAGTATCAAGCCATCCAACAACGATTGGACACCAAGAAATCATACCCCGCCTGACCAAATTCCAATCGCCAGAGCTTCTCTGCCCATTCACCAATAACCCCCTCCCAAACCCGTCTTCTCTCGCATGTAATATCGAAATAATATCCTTCCAACCACACCATCGTCAAATCAAGCCATGAATTTATTATCATATTATATTTATTTAAATGATTACATCAGTTTACACTTGAGAAAGTCGAGAGAGGATGTGGTGGTTGGTGGGGCAATGCCACGTGTGAACGGATAAGATCAATTCGGCGCAAAAAAGAAGCCGTGAGGTAAGCGATACCCATGACACGTGGCGGGACACGTGTGGACGAGCATCGTCACTTGACACGTGCGCACCTCTTTAATGCGGTGGGCCCCGATTCTGTTCCGACCAATCAAAAAGCTGAGAAAGAGAGACCTAGATTTCTTCGGCGGCAGGTAAACATCCTGCGTGACCGTGACTGACTTTCGTTCTGGCATTTGTTGTCCGAAGAGGCAAAGGTACTGAATCTCTTTCTCTTGTCTGTCCGAACAACAATATTGACTATAATGCCCTCAACAATGACCCAGTATCAATTTGTGATGTCGTGATTATGTAAAACATACTAGGGGTAACTAGTAAAATCAAAATAAACTTTACATTTTCTTTCATAATCACAGTTAACTTTATATTTTTAGAGTTCATTTTCAAATTATTGTTAGTTCTTTTATTGATTATTAAATAACTAGAATACCCTCTTTTAAATTTTTTAAAAATCATATAACTTATCGATAAAACCACATTATGTTTGTAATCTCAGAAATGGGAAATGTGGGTAAGCTTGATGGCTTTCTCTAATTATTTCTAAACTACATGATTTTCTTTTTACATTTTGGAGGAGCACTTTAATCAATTCGAAATTAATAAAAAATTAAAATTAACAAATATTTAACAGCGTGCTTCGAAAATAAAATTAAACTCGAGTAATGTAAAATTTATCTAAACTTGATGTAGTTTCTCAAGATATTAATTAATATTTTCGGTCCTGTATTAAATTAGCCTCAACTATTAGGAGTGCCAACTTTATTAAATGTTGTTTGAATAGTAAATGGTCATAGGGTATCCTTAACCAGCCTCCCATAAGTGTTACTCAAACATTGATTTGACTATTTTGCTACCGTACATATATTCAATATCTTTCATTAAAACCTCAGCTACAAAATTAGGTATTTAAGCGTTTATTTTAGGCGGACAATAACTCTAGAGATTTGAATTACACCTAAATATTCCGTCAACAATTAATAATAAATCTAGGACCTTTAAAAAAAATATACATCTAGGATTTTTCTTTATAAGTTTTTGGATATATCACTTTAACATAATATTAAATTTTCTTCTTCGACTTTGAAAGAATATTGATTGAATACTTAATAATGAATTACAATAAGAAATTCTTTTATATAAAGAGCAATAGAATACAATAAAGAAACATAATATTAACCCTGATAAGACAATATAAAAAAAAATAATATAAGTAATATATAATATAAGAATACTAATTATAATATCTAACATACTTTTATTTCAAAATTAGGGAGTGGGTAATTTAAACCCTAAATTAGTCTCGAAGCAAAATTCGAGTCAAACTAAAACCGAAAAATTGAGAACATGAGGATGAGTCGGATTCGGTTATAAAATTAGAGAAGCGTTTGAATTCGATTCAGGTCAAGTTATTACAGAGTAAAAATGCAGTTTATCGTGCTTATGTGTTGTTTTCTGGGTGCGCTACCAATACTCGATCGAATTGTGTCTCACATAGTCGCATTCTTTCAGGTTCAGTTTTGTATAATTCGACTCATAAATCAAGCATTAATCCAAGATCGAAATCTAATCAGTTTTAATCAAGTAGAACCGTGACTAAACCGTCGCTCACAAAGTCATTCTTAATTTTTTTCTCATATATTAACAACCAAAAATTTTAGTTTTGGCCAGTTTAATTTCGGGTCGAAACCGTGCCCACCCCTAACCAAACTGTCATTACCCATTTTTTGTTTACAAACCTCATATAATATGAATTATTTAAATTTATTTTGCACCAAAATGTGTGTTAATGATTGCTTTTTATGTTTTGATTTCTAAATTACACGAAATTGTCTTTTGTTAAAAGGTCCACGAACGGAGTAGCTCACTTTTTTCATTAGAGCTACTTTGTCCAATATTAATAGGGACTTTTAGGGATTAGAACGGGTCGGGTTTGGGGCGGATTTGACCAAACCCGCACCCGCACCTGACGTAGCTATTGTGGAATTTCCGATGATCACTTTACCCTTGGCCAAATCAACGGACGAGATCAGCGACAAGATCTGAAACCTCTGGGGATTACCTCCAACGCGCCTAGGGATCTTACCCTGCACCCTCACCTCCCCATGCAAATTCACCTACCGCGCACAATAGCATACCCTCCCGAACTCACTAAAATGCGCACCGGCAGTGTCCTTTCCCATGCAGAGGAGCGCGCGCTTCCCCATACAAAAAAGTACAGCCACTTATTTATTTAATTATTATTTTTTAACCCAAAAGTAACTTTTCTGACGTGGATTCACTGATTAGGTCAGATAAAAAAAAAGAGTAATTTATTTGTTTCGCTTGCGCGTGACGGGTGGGGTCAGCTGGGAGGAGACGCGTTATCGTTGACGGCACCGAAAGAGTCAAGAGTCAAGACCGAGTGCGTTTTTGGGTGACTTTTGACGGGATTGGAGGCTCCGTGATTAACGGCGTCAAGTGTGGTGAGAGTTGGAGGAACCATTTATTACAACCAAAGTACTTTATGTGTCTGACTGTACCGTAACTGGAGAGAGACATTAGTGGGACCCACAGATGCAGTGTCATTCTTCCCATACCTACTCTCCCTGGGTTGGCCAACGGCTAGTTTTGGTTTGTAAATAGAACACAAATATTTTGTTCTTGATTTTCACTCATTTTAATCCTCCAAGTTATTGGTTTAGTTATGAGATCAGTATTTATAAGCTCAAGAAAGAATCGAGCTCCCAAAGAAAAATACCCCTTCATAATCTCAATCTGAGTTACATAAAGCATGTTTAGCAAGCACGTAAACTGTTAAGTTACGATTTACAAAATCGTTTAACATGAGAAGTAATGGTTGGATGAGTCTATCGAATCACAAAAGGAATACTGAAAAAATAGTACGTTCAAACCGGCTTCCATGCGTTGAGTGATGGCAGATACAATTTACTACCCTGTTACTCCGCTCTAATTGTGGTGAAAACTAATAACCAATATCGGTCATAGTTTAAGAAAAATATCCCTAAACTAAATTATAGTTTGAACAACGATGGGCGAGAAAGTTTGACGGGCTCGCGTTCTTTTGGTGCTACGGGGTTTCTCCAACCATCAGACGTGGAGGTTGTGGTCCTGCGCCCAGCTATCATGTGGTATCGTCAAGAAAGTTGGTTAAGAACTGCCCTAGTTTCAGTCTACAATAAATTCGTCCTGAAGCATCTTCTGATAAGGGGTCGATTTTTTGGGAACTTTTATAATCTTATTGTCGTATTATCGATCAATAACTTTCCTGTAAGTTAAGTTCGCCTTTATTTTTTATATTATAAGAGTTAATGTGACATATGTCCCACCAATTCCTGTTATTTTTATCTACTTTTGATTTTCTAATAAAATAGTTACTTTCAATAAAAAAAATTCAACATCTTAAAATAGATTTTAATTTACAAAACAAAGGGTTGTTCTCATCGCAATAAATAACCATCTAAATTCCTATATTAATTTAGGCTAATGTTTTCTAATATATTTCTCAAAAGAGGAAAAATAAAAGGCCTATATTTATTTCCCTATTATTAAATCTGCTGATTTGGGAGCCTCAGGCACCGCCACGTTAGCTCGTGACAGAAGTTAGTGAGTCAGCTACGCGCCGAACCATAGATGGTGGCCCACGCGATGTTCGTTGATAGGCGCGCTTTTGGTTCCATTGAATGTCCTTTATTGCCCTCACAGCCCTCTGCGAAAAGTGCCACCTGTCGCCTTCAGTTCTACACATTTCCGGCACTCACGCAGGGGTATTTTCGGTATAAAATTACGCGAAGGCCAAGCGGGCGGTGCCTTATGGGGCGGTTTTGGGTTGGCCGTTTATCAAAGCAAACCTGCTTCCACTTTTTATTTAAATATTTTTTCTTTTTTTGTGCACTTGTAATTTTATACTAAATTAATTATTAAATAAAGGAGAATGGCTTTTTGCCTAAGATAAAAAAATGTGACTAATGATTGTTTTTAAGGTTAATGATGAATACTTTTTTTTTCTACACCACTTTGTTTCTCTTTGAAGGCTTTAAAAATCCCTACTTTTAAATTTTCAATGTCTTCAAAGAGAGGCAAAGTGACAAAGTTATTGTTATAAAATGGGGAAATTTTTAGGTTTTTTAAACCAATAAGTGAGAATGTGTATAATCCTCGAATAATAATAGTATAAAATTTATGAACTATGTCATTATTTTGATTTTAAAACATTACAAATCAAAATCAATGCCCTAAATTCTTAGTTGATGTTTTTGGTAATTATAGATATAAGTACTGTGAGACACTTAAAAATAAGTAATGTGAGTTACTTGAAGAAATATGTGACATAAGACTTAAGGTATTTTGAACTATTAAGTATCTTTTCCGACTCAGCTCAGATGCTGATCCAAAATAATCATCATCTGAAAGCACCTCCTTCAAGCCTATTTATGTTTTAAACTTTTATTTATACTCACTCAAAAATAATATCAAAAGTTTAGCTAAGTGACTTGTACTTCCATTTTTATATTTCTAAACTATAAACTGAATTGAAATTCATAATTTGACATTTAATTCCAATTTAATTGATTTTAACTCTTCAAATCAACTCTTAGCATTCAAATATTTAAATAAATCAAAAACAATTGCGTGATAGATATTTAATGTTTTCGATCCAACGGATAGAAGATGGAATCACTAAATTTGTAACGATATAAGTCTATAATAATCTCATAAAAATAACATACAATAAAATACTATGAATTTGACGAAAATCCAATATATGTGACACAATACAAATTAGATCAATAAATCCACACTAAACTTGCTCATTATTATCCATCGAGAGACCATATTTCCTAATTATTTTTAATCTCAAAATTACCAATTAACCCAAAACAAATAAATAAAATTTGTTTGATGATGAAAAATAAAATAATTAAAATTAAAATAATTAAAATTAAAATTTTGAATGTGTCTAAACAAAAACAGCTAGCTCAATAAAAAGACATCCTCGATTGTCCTTCTTCTCCCTCGCAGCTGTACCATATCTTCTCCTTCATATATAAATACAGAGACGAACCACAGAGACCAGAGCCTTCCTCTGTAAAATACACCCACAAAAAAAACCCAATTTTTCATTGTTTTTAATTAAGTTTTATACAATTCTTCTTCACTCAAAGGCTCTGTGAATGGTTTCTACACCGAGCACGATGAGTTCTCATCTGGGTCTTGCTCTCTTGCTCTGTTCTCTTCTGGGTCTCGCTCTTCTTGCTCATGGGTCCTCAAGAAACCTCCCAATCGTGTCCTTCGATGAAGGGTACGCTCATCTCTTCGGAGACGACAACCTCATGGTCCTCAGAGATGGCAAATCGGTCCAGCTCTCGCTAGATGAGAGGACAGGTCTGGTTTTTTTCTGGGTTTTGATGGAAAAAGATGTTTTTTGTGGATTTTGGGGCTGAGGTTGATTTGGGTGTTTTTGTTGCAGGTTCTGGGTTTGTGTCTCATGACCTTTACTTGCATGGGTTCTTCAGTGCTTCGATTAAGCTTCCTGCTGATTACACGGCTGGGGTTGTGGTGGCTTTCTATGTGAGTGATTTGGTTTTGGAGCTGGTTCAGTGATTTTTTAGTACCCAGATGGGTTTTATTTTGGTTTTCACTTGATTTTGGTGACTGAAAAAAATCTGTTTTTTACCGTGCAGAATTGAGCTGTGTCAATGAAATTTATATTGGTTTTTCTTGTTTGATTGCTTATTTGGAATGTTTCATTATCTATGATCTTTAGTGTGGTTTTTGGGATTTTACATTTGGTTTGTGTTATTATTGAGATATTTGTTGGATATGCCCGCGTTCTAAAAAATGCTAGGCGCTAGTTGGGCGTAAGGACCTTTTGGGGATTAATTGAAAAAATAAATCGGAATGAAGGGTTAATAGGGAATTATAGAGGATTAATCGGACAATTTGTTGACTTTTAGAACACTGCATATGCCTTGAATTGATTATTAGTTAGTTCGATAGTCTTGCTGTTTGGTATTGCTTCTTGTCAGATTAAGTTTCTTATTGTAACCTAGCAGATAATTTGTAGATCGCATGCTTGTAGATATAGTCGACACATTGCCGTCACTAGTTACTAACTTTGGTGATCAAAACATTAGACGCTGGTCGGACAGATAGAGCCTATGAGGACTAATCGAGAATGAATCAAATTAATATGGAATTAATCAGAAACTAATTGAAAATTAATATGCGACTAGTTTACCATTCATCGGGGGCTAATCAGACAATTCGGAGTATTTTTAGAACACTAACAAAATTTTGTAGTTGTTGTTGTTCACTTCTTTATTTCAATTGCTTGATTGTTTTAGTTTCATAAGATCATTTCAAGATTATTATTTCATGTGTTTGAATTTAATTTATTGTTTCCTTATATATAGTGTGTGTGAAGATTAGTGTATTGCTTTGGGATAAAACCCACATGGTCACATGGCCGTTAGTCTTGAATCTAAGCAAGAATCTTATCTTCTTCTTCTTTTTTTGATTTTACAGATGTCGAATGGCGACACCTTTGAGAAGAACCATGATGAGATAGATTTTGAGTTCCTAGGGAACATCAGGGGCAAGGATTGGAGGATACAGACCAATATTTATGGGAATGGAAGCACCAGTATGGGCAGGGAAGAGAGATATGGGCTCTGGTTTGATCCTTCTGAAGATTACCATCAGTACAGCATTCTTTGGACTGATTCTCAGATTGTGTAAGCACTCACCAATCCATATTTTCTGGTTCTCTTCATTTTTTTCCTGTTTGAACATGTTTCTCTTAATCTTCCAATGTTCCAAATTTGCTACAAACCCAATGAGTTATCATTATTATATCAGTTATAGATAAATATAAAATATAAAAATGTTATATTTTTGGTTAGCAATAAAGATAATATTTATTTTGATTAGTTTTAATTAATTAATTAATTATTATTAAATAAAATTTGGTGTTACTACTTTGTGGTGGTGTGGGTTGCAGTAAAACCCAATAATGACATTTAAATTACACCATTTTAGTGTTGAAAGCTAGTTTTGGGCTGGAATTTCTCTAATAACCTCATGTTTCAAAATTTTGGAATTCATCTGTTTATGGGATTAGTTCTTGTTGTTGTGATGTTATGCCAATGTTAAAAAAATCGAATTGTCCGGTTATTCCTTTAATTCGATTAGTTTCTGATAATCTCCAATGAATCGTCAGAAAGTCATCTCCGGCCGACTAGTGCCTAATGTTTTATTTAGAACTAGGAATTTAACTGTTTATGAGTTTGGTTCTTGATTCTTGTTTGGATTTACAAGGACGGGGTAGGCAAAAAGATTGGAGTTTAGGGTTTGGAAATGTAAATTTGTGTAAAAACACACAAGTTGATCTTATTGAGTCTGATTCGGCTGTAACAATCATATAAGCTTGCTCTCTTGATTTTGTAATGTGTGGAAAGCTTTGCTTAAGCAACGCACTGTATTTTGTTTCTTGCAGATTCTACGTTGATGGCACTCCGATCAGGGTTTTCAAGAGGACAGCGTCGATGGGCGGAGATTTCCCGTCCAAGCCAATGACCCTCTACGCCACAATATGGGATGGCTCGGATTGGGCGACCAACGGGGGTAAATACAGGGTGAACTACAAATACGCCCCCTACATCGCCCAATTCTCCGACCTAGTCCTCCACGGATGCACCGTTGACCCGACAGACCAGTCCTCCGCTTGTGACGGGCCTGAGAACGCCAGGGACATCCCCACCGGTGTCTCCCCAAAGCAAAGGCTCAAAATGGAGGGTCTCAGGAGGAAGCACATGACATACTCGTATTGCTATGACAAAACCCGATACAGAATTCCTCTTGCAGAGTGCGTCGTCGATCCTCGAGAGGCTCAACGACTCAAGTCCTTCGACCCTGTCACGTTTGGGGGAGGCCAACACCGCCACGGGAAGAGACGCCACCGGAGCCGGGTAGAGGCAAGTTCAATATGAGAATGGTACATTTTGTCACATCATGTGAATTGGGCATTGTTGAGTTGAATGTGCATTAGGGTTTTGGGGACCAATTTATTTGCTTGTTTATGTGAATAGGGGTTGATGGGGGAGAAAGGAGAACATAAGATTTGTTGAGTATATAGGTGGTGATGATCACTTTGATGTTGCATGTATCTTTGGGCCTTTCTATAGATTGAATTTGTTGCTGATTTTATGTACTCTTGACACTACCCCTCAGCATAGTTTTAATAAAATTTAAGAATTACAGGGCTTATGTTGTAATAATATATTTGTTTATCGGCAATTGAATGTGTCAAATATTGAGTGCAAGGCTAGGTGTGGAAATGAGATGAATTTAGTGATTTTCATCGTCTACAGTCCTGGATGACAACGAGGCGGGTTTTTGAAGTAGGTTTAGTGATTTCTGTCTCTTATTTTGTTGGTTCAAGGATATTGGGCCTTCGGCGTATTCAGAGAATTTTGCCTCTATAGGATAGCAACATGGAGGATACAATGATTTTCGTACTCTATCTTGTCAGATCAGGGATACAAGGTACCTCATCCCTTACATAGAGATGGTTACAAAATAGGTTTAATGATTTTCGTTCTTTACTTCGTTGATTTAGGGACACCCTATTGGGTGATGGTAACGAGACGAGTTTCCCTGCCTTGTCGGTTTAAGGACACCAGATTCTCATAGAGTTCTGATGTTTTTGCTTCTCTATAGGATGACAACTGACGGGTTTGAGGCGAATTTAGTGATCCTCATCTCCTGTCCCATCAGATCACAAACAACATGTATTCACTCATCTGATTCTTTTGTCATCTCTACCTTGTGTGATTGGGGATATTAGGTCTCCGTCAGTTTTGCGATATTTTTCCTCTCTATAGTATGACAATGAAGCAGGTTTAGTAATCTTCATCCCCTATTTATTATATTCGAAGATTTTTGCCATCCCTACGCAAATTTCCCTAGGTTTTTAGATCACAGACTTCACTTATGTGCTACTAAGTTCAAGAAATCCAAAGTGTCGAAATGGAAATGTTCCTTATTAATCAACCGAAATGAAACATTTGACACCATGAAGTTGTTTTGACTAAAGACAAGATACAATTGAGACTTTTTCTCAACAACATGATTTATACAATACACAGAACTTGAACCTTTCACTGTATGGAAACAACCAAAATCTCTATTCCTGAGATTCAGCTTCCTTCTTCTCTATCAGTTTAAGGAAATTGCTCACAATTGTCTTCCCTTCCACTGTTATAATGCTTTCTGGAAGAAACTGAACACCCTGCAATTTTCAAATCCATATTGAAGAAGACGATATGGATAATACTATTGTAGGCACTTCAAGACGATATGGATTATACTATTATGGGCGTGAGCAACATGCAGGGAAAAGGTCGTTTACCTGAAGGAACTTATACTTCTTGTGACGAGCTGCCATTATCAGTCCGTCTTCGGTCCATGCTGTAACTTCGAGTTCTTCGCTGGGAAAACTTTCATTTTCAATCACGAGGCTGTGGTATCTTCCGACTGTGAAAGGACAACATAACACGAAGAAAGGCATAGGAATATCTCTCCGTTATTTGGCAAGATAGCAAAATTTTGGATGTCAAAAACTTTCAGAAAGGGAGATATAAGTTTTTAACTTCCATTAAACTACATTTTGCAAGAAAAAGGAAGGAAAAAACCCGATAAGGACATACTTTGATAACCCAGTAAACAAGCCATCTTCTCCTTTCTCGTCATAATACACGAGGGAGCTTTTTCCATGCATCACGCCATGGGGTGCACGAACGATTTTGCCTGCAAAAAGAAAATCAAACACGAACTGAATAAAAAAACATGGCGCTAATCAGCCTCCAGAGCTTATATCTTGATAAAACAAAACCAATAGTAAGATATCTCAGAAGTTTAGAGTCATTCAAAAAGAATTACCCCCAAAAGCCTCCCCGATGCACTGCAGTCCCATGCAAACGCCAAACAAAGGCACGAGAGGTCCAAGTTCGAGAACGGTCTGCAGTGAGATTCCAGAATCTTGAGGAGCCCCTATACAAAGGAAAAATATTTAATTAGGACTTTTCTATGAAAGTATGTTTACGTCTAAAAGTTTCAAGAGGAAAGGAGGCGCTCGAGTTCTTACCGGGTCCCTGAGATATAAGAACTCCTCTAGGGTTTTTCCAATAGATATTGCAGGAATAGCATACGTAAGTGCATAACTAGATTTTATTTTTTAACCCTTTAACATGCAAATGTAGCGTAGGAAATGATGCAGAACCATATAAGTAGATAGCCTTACATCTTCAGTTCCTCCACGGTGAGCTCGTCATTTCGAAAAACCTCGAACTTACATCCAAGCTCACCCATATACTTCAGTCACATGCAAGGAATCAAGACAATACTATTTCATATTATAATCTTTTGAATACATGTCTACATGTGAAGCATGCAATGAATAGAACCGAAGCTGTGATGGAAAACAAGGAACACTATTTTATGGCATTGAAGGCAGAAAATGGAGTTGTTCACACTTCACACATAACATAACTATACGTTTCCCTGTAGAGAAAATGCAATGCACAAATTTGGATATAAGGATCTTTATTATTCGGATGGAAAATCCAATTCTGCTAGAAGGGGGGTATTTTTGATCGAATAAGCTTTTGATTCCATTTCCATTTTGGCATTTCCAGTTATATGAGCATTCAAAGGATTTGTACTCAACCCCAAAATGAATTTGGTAAACAATTTGTTTGGCCGAAATAACAAAACACATAATCATTTAGATTTTCTCCTAAACTCCTCACAATACCTACTACAATTACTCAATCCTCTGAACAACACAAGCAAACATGAATGATATCAAAATCAAAAACCAAAACTTTCTTCCAAAATTTGTCAATTCATGCTTTACTCCACCAACCCATTTCTCATTCAAACCTACAAAGCTTAATACAAAACAGGACAACATTTTCAGAACAGAAATCAATAAGAAAAAAAGAAGCAAACCTGGCAAAGATTATAAGTGAAGCTATCATAATTGTCAATGACAACAATGGGTTTCTCAATCTTCCTCAAACTCGAAACCCCAGGCCTCGATTTCGATTCAGTGACCGCCATAGACACTTTTGCACAGAACCCATCTCTCCCCTTTGCCCCCAAAACGCAACTCTGCAAATAAAAATCAAAACTTTGCATCAATTTTCAAGCAAAAGAGTCGAAACCCAGCACGAGGAAGACGAAAATGGAGGTTGGCGAAGAGGGTACGTGAAGAAGAGGAAAAAGAGAGCGTCGATCGGAGGCTGGGGCGAGGGGTCGCTAGGGTTTGGGAGGAGAAAATTGCAGAACCAGCCATTGTTGAGTGTTGAGAACCAGAGCGTTACTTTTGGACTTGTCAAGTTAATGGAGAGTGATGATGAAATTGAAATGGCTTTTTATATACGTAATAAATCTTTATGTTTAATTATTGAGATCTTTAAATGATACATTATTTTTCCTTTAAAAGTAAGTTTATATTATATAATCCTTTTTAAAAACAATTTTATAGTGAAATGTAGAGTCAACGTCATGTTCTTTTTCTCTTTAAAACGATTAATTTAGAGTATAATAAGGTACACTCCCTTGTAGATTTAATAGAATGAATCTTAATACAGATATGGCAAACTCTATATTAATTATATTTTTATCATTATGTGAAAGATTGATGCATAAGGGTGGGTATTTTAGATTCCGGAAAGAAGTAGGTATCAAATTGAAAATCCAGCCGGATTTAAAATTGAAAATTTTAAATAGTAAGTAATAGTTCGGTTTTGTGTTTTAATTAAAGAAAAAAATTTAATTTTAGTTCGGTTCGGTTCTAGTTCTAAAAACTCAGAATTGCTGATTATCTAATAAGAACCAAACCGGTTTGTACCGCCACGTATCGACCTTTCACACACCCACGTATATTATTTTATCTTTTATTATTATTTTGTTTGCAAATTTTATATTTCGATTGTACTGTAACAATTAAATCTTGACATTCAATTTTTATTATTATTTTATATGATGTTTTTTTACTATAAATCGGGCTCAAAATCGTCAAATTCAATTCACAAATTGAGCATGAATTCGAGATCGAAAGGTAATCAATTTTAACTGGGTAGGATAGGAACCAAACCAGCCAAAACCAAATTTAGAACCAAACCGTTTCTTACATAGTGGTTATGCGTTTGGTTCCTGTATATTGAGAACCGGTGAATCTGGTTCGGGTTGCTTCTAATTGGTTTAGTCCCGGTTAAGAATATACATGCACATAATTACACTATAGACGTTCATTGTATATTTAATTGAGATTTGATTATTTTTATTTTATGTTATACTAGAGTCTAAACCCTTTCGAGGTGGAGGCCGCGAGATTGCAAGAGGCATGTCGCTGCGTTATCTTTTATTTTGTTCGTTGTTATTGTAATTTCATGGCTCATGAATTAGTCATGTTTGATTTAATTAACATTAGCTAAGATCATGATGTGGGGTCTGTCTCACCATCTAGTGTTTTGATTGTCTGGTGTAATGCTAAGTTAGTTTATTTTATAATTTAATAATATGTTGCGTTTTCCCTAAAGAAAAAGAGCTTGAGGATTGAAATGCAATCCTCCTCCTCCGATGCATGAACACTTCGCATCTCCAATGCATGAACACTTCGCATGTATATAATTAGTTGTATGGTAGAAGGTTTTTTTTTCTTATCCAAATCAAGTTCATTTTACCAAATTATATTTGAAGAAAGAAATCACTCTAAGAGGTAATTACAATTTACAATCGTATATTATACAAATTTAGTAATTTATAATCCTAACATTTTACAACCATATACTTATAATTTACATAAATTTGAATAAAAATGTTAAAACTACACTTGCATGAAATTTTTTAAAATAAAACTATAATAATTAAAAATTAATTCAGTGTTATGTTATAACTTACCTTTTTATTTATTTAAAAATATATGACTACAAAGTGTAACATGATATATGAAAGGTTCGAGCTTTTTTGGTGGTCCCGATTTGGGGATTTTTGTGATCGGAGGAGACTGGGGAAGAGAAAAATATTGTTATGAAAGCAATACACACGCTAGTGACTGTTACATTGGTATATAATAGGTCTTCTAAACACTTATGTCACTCGAGAGACGTCAGTTATTAATTATCATGCAAACTGCTAATAATAAAATAAGATATGTATAGGTCACACATGATAATGATAAGAAAAACATGATACGAGAGTTTGCATCACATGTACAAAGAGCGAGTGACGTATGTGGTTGTGTAACCATAACCTGGGGAGGGTAACATAAATATTAGGTCACCGATCATCTAAAGAAAGTTATATCACTCGTTACTTAAAGAGAGTGATATATTTAAAATGGTGACATAATAAATCATGTCAACTCATCAATGACCAAAAAATGTAGGCAACTTGAACATCCAATAAAAAGTTTATGTAGTGATATAAAGATATATTTTTTCTAAATAAATGTAGTCAAACTAACCCAAAAAAATTGTACAAAAGACTGTAAACCCGTCGCTAGATAGGGCATAATCATGGAATCAAATTTCTCAATGAACATCTT
Organism: Geranium brycei; assembly: GCA_036897365.1. Taxonomy (NCBI): domain Eukaryota; kingdom Viridiplantae; phylum Streptophyta; class Magnoliopsida; order Geraniales; family Geraniaceae; genus Geranium; species Geranium brycei. Next base: position 16,017 of record JAYMTP010000017.1, read on the forward strand.
AACCCGTCCAACAAAATATGCAATATGTTATTACAGAATTTTAATATATACTTTATGGCATCGATCTAAGGTCTCATAGAATTCGTGCAATTTATTCTCTATCGATGAATTGTTATGCTTATGCGTTGTACAACGACTGCCTTGACGGGTAACACAAATACATATACTTACTCATTATTGATAATGAACCGTGTTTAAGGAACTAATACACACATGATTATAGCTGAAACTAAATATCCAATTTAATCCAATCCTATTAATAACTAGAACAATCTGTTAGGATTTTAGTAACAATATCCAATTTTCACATCAAATTCAAAAATGCTATAACCAATGTACCTCAAATTTGGGAACCACAATCTTGTCCACAAATTACAATATTGCCACTACAAACCCAAAGAAAGTTCTTGTGAGGCCCAATTCTGTATCAAAGTCTCAATCTTTCTTCCCCAAATTAGGGAGAGAGAGAGACCCAATTGTGTAGCCACAATTTAAGACCATATATATAGATACATTATACATATATGCGTGACCCATAAGCCATTTCCTTGTTCTTAACTCCTCTCTCTCAAACCCTAGATCTTGTGCGTCATGAAAAAACGATTCCTTAACTTCAATTTCACGTCACTCCGTTGAAATTTACGGTAATGGGGTCGTTTCGATTTTGATTCCAGCTCCATCGAGTCCGATTCTCAGATCTGGGTCGTCAAAGCAATTTCGGTTTCACTGCTATTTCCCAAGTTGTCGCCTTTTTTTACTGATTGGAAACGCTTTAACTGGGTCGGTTAAAGCTCCGAAACCCATTTTGATTTCGTCATTGGTTTGGTTGATCAGTGGTGGGATTTGGAAATTTTCGGTTTTTTTTGCACTTGGGTTTTGGGGATTTGTGTGGGTTTTGAGCTGTTTTGGTTTGATTTTGTGGTTTTGTCGTGATTTGCATATATTCAGTTGAATTTGGGGTTTTGGGTGCTGATTGTTGAGTTAGATCTGTTAAGTTGATTATGCTGTGTGAGCTGTAGTGGTGAGTTTCTGGGTATTGAGCTCGTTCTCATGGCAATGCCGTCGGGAAATGTTGTATTTTCAGACAAAATGCAGCATCAAAATGGTGGATGGTTCCCGGATGAGCGCGACGGGTTCATCTTGTGGCTGAAGAGCGAATTCGCTGCTGCCAATGCCATTATAGACTCGCTGTGCGGCCATTTGCGTGCTGTCGGGGAGGCGGGCGAGTACGAGGCGGTCATTGGGAGCGTTCAGCAGAGGAGGTGTAATTGGAGCTCTGTGCTGCATATGCAGCAGTACTTTTCGGTTGCTGAGGTGTTGCATTCGCTTCAGCAGGTGGCGTGGAGGAAGCAGCAGAGGCATTTTGATCCGACGAAAACCGGGGGAAAGGAGTACAGGAGGTCTGGTTCCGGGGTTAGGCATAGTTCTGGCTTGGAGTATCGTGGCAATGGTGTGAGTTCTAAACATGACAATGCTAACAGTGGAAATGTGGATGAGAAGAAAGGTAGTTATTTGGTTTTATGTTTATGTTTGGTTTGAATTTGTGCATTGCATTGTTTGGTATTGTGAACTGTCATGGGAATTGCTTAGTTTGATAACTAGCTTGATGGTTGAAAGAGAATGCCATTGATGATAAACTTAGTTGCTTATTTCTTATTTGAAATCTAAAGAAATTTTGGTAAAATCATTCGGGAGAGCGCTGATAATTACCTGTGGGTTTGGATTGAGGCAACTATCTGATATGGTATCAATTCAGTCTGGCTCGCATATATGAATTTCCTGTGATACTTTCCTTTGTTGGGAGATGCTATTTCGCATAACCTATTTTTAATGTTTTTGTTGAATGTATTTAGCAATTGGGTAGTTGATTTTATTTGAACTTTGACTCAACATGTAATGCCGTAATGGATGGAATTGGAAATATTCATTTCTACATCACGGGTAAGAGAATTTTTATTGTCCTGCTTAGGCAGGACAGTGTCATTCAGAAAACTACATCCCTTTACTCGATTCTTTCCATAAAATGTGTGTCTAACATGTTTCTTTCATATTCACTAGGTGAATATTCTATTAACTGCTTATAATTTCCTTTCTCTATGACGTCAAAATTTGCCTTGTGTTAAAATTTTGCTTTGAGGATATCCTTGTGACATTGTCAACTATTGGTTTTTGTCACACAAACAGAGGCTGTGACAAAGTCTCATGCAGATGATAGGTCTAGGAGTTCAAGCTGCTCGGAGGGAGCCACTCGTCCTAATTATGAACTTGAGGGTATGTGATGGGTGTTAGATGCACTACAAAGTTTCCCGGTATTTTGTGTGTGTTTGATGCTGGTAGTAACTTGTTAAGATCGTTTCATTTTAATGTATAACATTATATTACTCTTCTTCCAGAGAAAGACAAGCAGAAATTTTCTCCAACTCCGAAAACTTTTGTGGGGACTGAAATTCTTGAAGGAAAGACGGTACTAACCGTAACTGTGTTTTTATTATCTCAATTTTGATACATTCTCCTTGAAAATATATTTTGTTTTGTTTGTTCAAGTAGTTTGAGTACTGAAATGTGCCAGTTTTGGTGTTAGGTTAATGTGGTTGAGGGATTAAAATTGTATGAAGATCTCTTAGAAGAAAAAGAAGTTTCAAAGCTCGTTTCTTTGGCCTATGATTTGAGAACTGCAGGAAGAAAAGGACAATTTCAAGGCAAGTACACCCCTCCTCCTCCTCCTTTCCCACATGCACACACATGAACACATGTCTACAGTTTTAAGGTTCATCATTTAGAAATATGAAATACTATATACAGCATTAGTAACAGTAAAATGTTTACAAATAGTATTCTAGCATGACTTTACTTCCTGAAGTTGCCTTCTATGTTATCAATATCGACGAGGCTTGGTACCTGTACATAATACATTTGCATTTTGTGCTACATCAGCTTAACAATGAATTAGACGAATACTAATAAGAATACAGATGATGGAATATTGCAAATGTTTTATGCATTGTTATATGCACAATACGGGTAGATCTTCTTGTTCTCAACCCATCAGCGCCCGTCCAATACGTTCAGTTTCCAAACCTTACGCCTTTTTATTTGGCTCTGTTAAATTGGGGTGTTACCTTGGGGACTCAATGCATGTGCAGTGGATTGAAGATTTCTTTGTTACCAGAGAACTTTTAGTTTCTAATCCCATCTGGCATATTACTATATGTCGGACTGTTTTATATATTGCTATATAGTTCCATCCTTTCTTTAAAAAAGATTTGCTTTTCCTTGTAGTTATTAAGTCTAAAATCTTGTTTGAGAAGAAGCAGGTCAGGTGTATGTGGCGTCAAAGAGGCCCATGAACGGACATGGAAGAGAGATGATGCAACTAGGCCTTCAAATTGCTTATTCACCTCCAGAAGATGAAAATGGCGCCGGGACCTCCAAAGGTGATTGCTACATAAATGAATATTACGCGTTGGAAGGACTTACTGAATTTTTCTTTGAAATGCTTCTTACAGAGCCGAAAATAGAACCAATCCCTCCCTTACTGCAAGATGTCATTGATCGCTTATTCAGCAAAGAAGCCTTGACCATGAAACCAGATTCCTGCATCATCGATTTCTATAATGAGGTCGGTAACTATGTATCATCAACTTTACTTCATTACTATAAATATCGTTTACGCTAAACAAGCATTGAGTTCTGTAGGGTGATCACTCCCAGCCACATGTGTGGCCGTCTTGGTTTGGAAGGCCTGTCGGTGTCCTGTTGTTGACGGAATGTGACGTGACTTTTGGAAGAGCTATTGGATCGGACTATCCTGGAGAGTACAGAGGTGCTCTTAAGCTTTCACTTGCTCCTGGGTAATTATTTTCAGCACCTATCTACCTATACCCTCATTTTATAAAACACATCAAGCCTTGTATAGTACATTGCCTTCAAATCTTAGATACATGCAGAAGAAATATAATATAACAAGGCAATTTCGTCATTTTTTATATAAAAATGCACACATTTTGCCAAAAAATAAAACAAAATAGCCCCTTTTTGCCATTAACAAACAGTACAGTACCCTTTTGCAAATTTTTTGCAATTTGAAAACCAACGTTCGAATCTTGTGGCCTTGACGTTTGAGAACCAACGTTCGAATCTTGGTGAGTCACCTGTTTGGGAGCAGGCGGGGGTTAACCTGTTGTTGACCAGTTAGGGTTAAATTTGATTTACTGTTTTATCGCCGATGAAAAAACTGTGTGACTGTGTGACTGTAACCTTGTGCGGTCTTTGTCTATTTTATATTTTTCGTGTTTCTTTTCCTTTTGAGGCGACTAGAGCCGTGTACTCTAGTTTCATGATACATATATGCATACATATGAAACTAAGACAAAGTTTTCTGCTCTCAACTCGCAGCGCCTTTCTTGTGATGCAAGGAAACTCTACCGACTTGGCCAAACACGCCATCCCCTCGGTCCGCAAGCAGCGCATACTCGTCACCTTCACGAAATCCCAGCCGAAGAAACTCACGCCCGTCGACCGCCTCCCATCCCCATCGTCTCACTGGGCCCCGCCACCAACTCGACCACCCAATCACATCCTCCGCCACCCTGCTGGCCCGAAGCATCCTGCAGCACAAATTCCACCCACAAATGGCGTCCTAGCTCCTCGCCCGCCTGTCCAGGGCACAGGAGTCTTCTTTCCCCCTCCAGGGCCCGGAAACTCCCCGTCTCCTCCACAGGCGGCAGGTAATGCAGCTGACACGAGCGTTCCGGTCGAGATAGCGAGCGGTGAAGATGAGAAGCAGGAGTGCTGCAATGGAGGTGTAGGTGATGACACTGAGCCAAGCAAGAAAGCTTGAACTCAACAAACAGCATTTGAGAGCTTGACATTTTTATACACACCTCACAGAAGGGGCTGAAGCTTATTTTTGGGAGCCTTTTGTTTGCTCTGTCACTTTTTTTTGTTGTCTTGTTATTTATATGTTGAACAGTAGTTGGAGAACTTGGTAATATGATATTAAGCTTTTGGCTATTTTTATCACTGGAAAGGAAGTTTTGATCTCATTGTTACTGATGTTTACAAGTAATCCTATATATATGATTTTTTTTGTTTGTAAAAGGTATATATTTGTGCAAAAATGACAAAATTGCCCTTAACATTAAGAACTATTTTTAAGTTTTTTTCTGAAAATATATATTTTAAATAAAATTTGTATAGTCAAACTTTGTAATTTAATTTTTTAATAATATTATTTTAAAGCTAAAAAATTATTTTGTAAAAATCTTAATTTCATGGGCAATTTAGTCATTTTTGTACACATTTCACAAAAAAACCAAAGTTCTTACATTTTCATTTTGATGGGTAAATCATTATTTCTTAAATAAATAAATAAAAGATATAACAAATGGAAGATTAAGCATCAGAGGTGGATTAATTATTCATCTCTTTTGGTCTAAACTGGAAGCAAGTTAACAAAAAAAGGGAAGGCAAAAGTTATATGTCTAAGCCCAGGTTCGAACTGGGGACCTTTAGTGTGTGAGACTAACGTGATAACCAACTACACCACCCAGACAATGTGTTCAATTACACCATATTAATATAATTATAGACAGTGTAAGTATTAACCACAAAAAATATTAGAGCAACTCTTATCCAACACTACATTGACAAATTTTAAGACATTATTTATTATTTTTTAAATTTACCTCAATGTCGATTGAAACTGTAATTGGTAGTTTAGTTACGCGAAATTTATCTATATAATATACAAAATTATTAAGAGTCTTACATTTGGAACATGTAAATCAAAATATTAGTTTAAATACAAAATATAGACAATATAAGTATTAATCACAGAAGATATTAGAGCAACTCTAGTCCAACAAATTGACAAATTTTAAGACATTATTTGTTATTTCATAAATTTATTTCAATCTCAATTGGAATTGTGATTTACAAATTTTTTACGCGAAACTTATCTATAAAAAACATGTAATTGTTAAATAGTTTGACGTTTGAAATATGTTAATCAAAATATTAGTTAATTTTATGTGTGTCCGGCTTTTAATATTACAACAAAATGATACTCCGAATGTCTTTTAATCATCTAATATACGTTTAAAATAAGCTTAATATATGCTTTTTGGGTCTAAACAGGTTTCACTGATTACACCTTTTTGGGACCTTTTTTATTTATTTTAAAATTGGTAGAGTATGTACTAATTAAAATTAATTTAATTGAGTAATTCATCAATTATTAACTTGATGTATGCATGCTTCCAGTTAGTAAGATAGATTACACATCAAGTCACTAAATAATCGGTAGGAAAAAATCAAAGTGGTCCCTAAAGTGTAACACACCTTTCGGAAATTGATTAATTGATGCTTAATACAAAATTAGTGATCGACTCAATACATGAATCGTAATTAACAAATGTCACATCATTAATTTTTATTTTTCGTGGTACTATTTTAATTTTTATAACACCGGCTATCCAATACTCTTGTCGTTTTATTTTATTATCGAGTGATTGTTATAAATAAATTCATAAGATTTTTAATTATTAATTTCACACAATAATTTAGACCATTTTGGGGAGGGGACCATGTAGCAACAAGACGTGATATAAGTGTGTTAAGGAGAGTCAAAGTGGAAAGGTTAGGTCGAATAATTTTTATAAAGTGATTAAATATTGTAATGTTTAATCCAAGAGACAATTCAAAACATAATTAACAACATGATAAAATGAATTCTACGGGTAAAAGAATCGTGGGATAAAATTAAACGTGGATAAATTTTAAATTTATTTATTTCACTGCAATGTAATTTATATCAAACTTTTTGTTTGGGAGATTTGGGCTTTTTTAGAAGGAGCAACTAATGAAGCTCGTATATACAGATTTGACTAAAAAACTATCCTATTGGGTCTATGGTCCTCCAATGTGTATATAAACCCTTCTTATAGTCGACACTCTTATGATATGTGACTTTGAACTTACATATGTATCTAACAATCTTCTTCTCCATATTGAGTCACATCATATCGGGCTGACTCCCCTAAACCCGTAACTTTTAACTTTGTGGGTCATTTCCAGCCTATATGGGTCTCACCATGAGGAAGCTGATCATGATCTCGACCCACATAATCATGAGAGTCTACTAAATGAATGTTCCGATACTACTGCTAGGGAGATCCAGACCTTGCCCAGGAGATCCACTCAAAGAAAACCCACATACACATTATTTTGTTTAATTACCTACTACAAATGATGGAATAAATGAGGATAAGGCAAAGTGCAAGATAATATAATTACTTAAAAATAAATAAAATTATCCTTTCACGTGGTGCCCATTTCTATCTAGAAAAATATCCTAAAAATACAAATATATTAGCTGGCCCCAATTAATTTTGATTAATATAATTGCAATTTGCATGAATAATTTTGTATCATTTTATCTCAATAAATAAAAATTACCCCAAAATATGTTTGGACAATTTAATCCTTAAATTCGTATTCATAAATAGACGCCAAGAATATTTACCGAGTAATTAAGTAATATCATGATTTAACTGTACATGCATATTATTAATTTAAACTGTATTTATTTTGTTAATTTTTTATGATGAAGAAAGTTAAAAAATCTTACGACATTCCTTACGCTCTCATGATAGCAATTAGACTGTTTCTATCTGGCTTATTATTGAATCTGATGAATTATTTAGCAATTTAATCATAGAAAATGAATTAAGGAGACAAAAATGTCATTTTCAGCAAGAAAATTCTTCAATTGTTCCCTGGTTTTGAGCACCATCTCTCTCTTTGACTCTATTATTAATGATATTAAATTATATGGTAATAACTTTATAAATATTATGTTTTTATTCACCCTTAGATCAGGAAATAAGGTAGCTCAATATTTAGCTATTAATGCTCTTTCGAGCCCTGATTTAGAGTTCAGTAGTGCTGATATACTAGGCACTGTGGCTCGCATTGTATTTGCAGACACTTCTTCTACTTAATGAGATCGTCTCTTATTCTCAAAAAATAAAAGATTGAATATTAAATATTCAGGAAGATAGGATTATGTTTTTTCTAATAAAATATCATCTATATTTTATCTCCAAGATATAAACAATGGCCTATCAAATCCAAGCAATTTGCAGAATTTTATAGATGAGCCAACCAATCTTAATTAGTGTATATTTTTGTACCAATTGATCATCAGAAAAAAGCTGATTAATGGTGGTTGTGGTTTGTGTGGTTCTGATTTTTGGCTGTGGATATGAACCATAAAATTGATATTATTTTATGCCATGAGATCAATAAGATCATACCATGACCATTAACAATGATCTTAGTTTATCTAAGATTTTAATATTATCTGATAACATGCAGTTTTTGAGAAAGATTGTGAGGGAGAGAATAGTTTTTGATAATAAGATTTTAATATTATTTGATAACATGCAGTTGAGAAAAAAACTAGTTTCTGATAACATGCATTTTTTTTCTTTTTTAATTGTTTGGAAAAAAAAAGAAATGAGACTGTGAGCTCGACGACGGAGAAGGACGTCGGTGGCAGAGAAGCTCTGGCTCGGTGGAGAAGCTCCGGCTCGGTAGCAGCCAAACCAGTTTAAAATACGGATAAGAAAAAAATGTATATTTTAGGACATCCAAAGAGAAAAGTGTGGATCGAGAATCTTTTGAGAAACGGGAGACAAAAAAAGTGACAAGAGACTCACCAAACAATACGTGGAACTCGGTTGTAGAAGAATGTCTGGCTATGAAATCGGGCATGACCGGTTGTAGAGCAAAATTAACGTGAATACATCTATTTAATATTGAGTTATAATTTAGTGCAGTTTTGTGATATCACCTCTAAATAAATTCATGACATGTAAAAAAGTGCTTGTTAGATTGAGATCTACATTTTTCTTCTTATTCATATCGACTGAGATTCACGTATATTTTTAAATACAATATTCTACACGAGAAACAACAGTAACTCGTGTATCGTATCAAGACTTGGCGAACTAATATAAACAGTAGGGTCTTCTATTTCATAAAGTGATATATTATAGCTCAAACTTAAAATCGCTGATAAAAAACATTAAAATCTGCAAGTTTTTTTCTCTCTTTTTGCTATAGGTTCGATACTGTTCCAAGGTCAGATATTAAGTGATGATACATTATTTTATATTAATTGTATTCATTAAAAGACAAGAATTATAGAGGAATTTTTTAATTTTTTGTCATCTTTTTCTTCATTCTGATCAGCCAAAAATATTTATATTCCACTTAATCTGGCCGGCGTATTTGGCACCACAAATCCTTATATAAATAACCAAAATTAATCCTTAGTATTTTGCAATTACGTGTATACATATACGATAATATAATTTATTTTCGCAATTTGCATGGAAAATAATAATAAATACGTGAGCCATGACAAGAAAATAAGCCTTTTATAAGGCGACTAAGATCCGCAAAAATCATAATATTATTATTATAGGATATGCTAGTTTTCTTGGATTAGACTCTAATTTTTACCTAGTGAAAATATTGTATTTTTATAAGAAAATATTTTAAGTAGTTCTAAAGAACATTTTTTTTGAAAACAATTCTAAAGAACATTAATTACACAAATCCTAGTCATTTAAATTTGAGTTTTACTCAAACATATTAGATTATAGGCTCATTAGAGTTAGCCTAAAAACTCATACAATTAAATTAAAATAAATATTGAGTTCTACGAGAATAATGTGATTTCGAATTCTAATTCCCGGCGATCGATATTTTCTTCCTCAATTTATAATTAAAGCTTTAATTAATAAGATACTCATGTAAGGTTAATTATAGGTCGTTTTTTGTTGTAAAATATTGTTGAACCAATAACATTAGTGTCATTACAAAACTTCTACGTATGTATTGAAAATAGTAATTACTATTTTTAACAATGGGTTTAGGAGACTTCTTGAACCATCATGTGGCAGCTAGCGAGCTTTCTATTTTCCATTTGGTATGATTAAATAATCTACTTAATTTATACTAAAATATATATTATGTAATTAAATATTAGTAAAAATCAAATAGTAACCAAAGTATTTACAACAACGATGTGTATGTTTTTATTAAATTGTTCTGTAATTATTTAACCTTTGGCATTTGTTTGATTGTTCAACAACGGTAAAAAACTACAATATCATGTGTGTGTAACGTCACTTTGAAAAGTTATTTACTGGTTCCAATAAAAAAACTAACTTTACATGAATTTATTATACAATCAAAAGTTTGATTGCTTGGAATTGAATCAAGTTTAAAATTGAAATGTTCATCTTATATAGAGAAAATTTTCTTCAATCTTATACTAAATGTTTAAAGTTTAAAGGATTGAATATATATAGGGGCACACTCGGCTACAAACCTATATAAAACGTCCAAACGTTCAAATCACATAGAACCGTCGGACCTGAGACGCACGTTATCTCAGAGTACGACACGTGGCAGTGTCCAACATGTTATACAACATTGCACTACATGTTCTACATGACTTCAGTTTTGCACATGTCCAACAAGTTATACGACATTGCACTACATGTTATACAGTTTAGATGTTTTGACATTTTTTATTGGTTTGTAGCTGATATTTCTTCAATATATATATATTTCATAAATACTTCAATTTGATAAAGTGATTATATGTATACAATTTGATGTAAGATTGATCCGCGAGTATTTTTCAATATATAAAAAGTCATAAATATTAATATATATATATGAAATAGATGGATATTCCATCGAATGAAAAGGAGCTCATATAAAGGTGATTAATGTTTAAGAATGAAAAGTTAATTTGTAAATAATTTATCAAGCCAATAAGCTTCACACAATTATTAATAAATAAGTAATACACGTTCATCACATTCAATTGTTTACTATATATCAATCGCACAAAAAATAAAAATTAACAAATATATGCGACAATATTAAAACGATATATAGTTTGTAACACTATATATATATTTAGTGTATGGGTGCTTCGTATCCGACATATATAATTAATATATATATTTTGTCAAAAATGCAACGAAAGAGCCAATGAAGCATCAACAAGTGGGCAATATTGAACCAAATAAGTGGAATATAGTGCGATTCTTTTGGAATGCATTAAAAGAGCAGCTTCTAGAGCATATATAGCTATTTCTTAAACAATAAACTTATTTGGTCATGGTTAAATAAATTTTCAATGCAAGTAAAATAAATTCTAAACAAAATATATAGTTCATTAAATACTAAATGAATCAACTCGATATCAGCTCAACTCGATTCAGCTCGTCTATTTTTATTTTAATATTTTTTAAAATATATTAATAAAAATATAATCAATTAAATATTAAAGGAGCTGGCTCGCTAGTTATGGAATCTTAAAATGTCATACTCGAACTCAATTATAACGAGTCTGAACCGAATATTTAATGGACCAAGTTTAAGCGGCATGTTAAAAGTTCAGCTCGTTTACAGGCTTACATGAATCGTCATCATCTTTCATAAATAACTGAACTTAAGTCACACCGATTCTAAACAGGTTCAAATTTATCAATTCGAGATAATAAATATATAAATAACTTTAACAAATAAAAATATAATATCCATCCATCTCTCCACTTGGCACCCGTAAACAAATACACTACAAATAACACATCAAACTCAAATTCAACACAAAACCAGAGAGACAAAGACAGAGTCTCGTGTTTTTTAGTTAAGCTCAACTCTCTCTCTCTCTCTCTCTCTCTCTCTCCTCAACATATTAATGTAATAATAAGTAATGTAACCATCGTCCACGTCACCTCTCTCCCCACAACTTGCACAGGTCTCTGTCTCTTCCCTCTCCTTATTTTATCTCTTTGTTTTCACATTCTCATCTTTGCGATCTCTCCCTCAACCTCTCTCTCTCAAGATCATGCCTGGAAAAAAAGGACAGGTCAGCACCAAAACCCTTCTCCGACAACCTCAACAACATGATCTTCCTCGTACTTGTGTATGTTTTTTTTAAGGTTTTGGTCGTGTCTTAATTTTGCAGGTCATGTGGCCTAGGCTAGTGGCCAACAAGATCCTCCGGCGAACTTTGGGCAGCAACAACTTCGTCGCCGACTTCCCGACGACCAACGAAGAGTATAGTACCAATTTCGAGGATAGCTTCGACCGAGCTTCTCGATTTCACCACAACACTCAAACGTACAAGTAATAACGCACATGCAGTTATGTTTGATAAAAATAATAATAGTAGAGTACAATAACCTGTATTTTTCAAGAGCTTATTTTATTTAGTTTTCGTTATAATTTTTAGGGTTTTCGTTAGTACTTGGAACGTTGGAGGTGTCACTCCCGCCGATAATTTGGATATGGAGGATTGGCTCGACCCGTCCAACCCTCCGTTGGATATCTATGTTCTCGGGTACGCATCAATAATTATATCATTTCATTAATAATACTGACAATATTATTATTATTTAAATTATTGACGATAATTATCGTTATAATTTTTTTTTCATTTTGTATTTTTTCTTGTAGGTTTCAAGAGGTGGTTCCTTTGAGAGCTGAAAATGTTTTTGGATCAGAGAATAGTAAGGTTTCGGCGAAATGGAATTGTCTTGTTCGAGAAGCACTAAAGAAGAAAACAAAGAGAGGGTGCGAGAAACATGGAGAAAAAAATGAAAATGGTTCCAAAGATTTTAGATGCATTATAAGCAAGCAAATGGTCGGAATATTAATTTCGGTTTGGGTTCGAAGCGATCTCATTCCCTTTATACGAAATCCATCGGTTTCTTGCGTAGGTTGTGGAATCATGGGATGCCTCGGAAATAAGGTACATGTCACAATTCATGTTTGTTTATATATAACAACATTAATGTTTTTGTCTATATCGAACAGATGTGGATCATATCACCAGCTGAATCAGATTTTTATGACGTGATATATTAAATTTAGTTTAACTTGTTATTGTGCAGGGGTCGGTGTCGGTTAGATTTCGGCTACACGAAACGAGCTTCTGCTTCGTGTGCACTCATCTAGCTTCCGGAGGGAAAGAAGGGGATGAGAAGTACAGGAACTCCAATGTCGTCGAGATTTTGTCACGTACGAGCTTTCCAAGAGGCTCTTCTCTTGATCTGCCGCGGAAGATTCTTGATCACGAGTATGTGACTATCATCACAACGTAAATTTTATCTTGTCAATATCATGAATCGTTCACTTATCAATTTAAGTTTTCTCAACAAATCAGACTCTCATATAATACTAGAGTTTGATATTTTTCAACGTATAGCTCACGAGAAAATAACCCATTTATCGTCATACTAATTAATTGTACGTACCCAAATATGCATGCAGTGTATTCGAATACGATAATATTAAAGTTTGGTGATCGAAAAATATCTAACATTTGTGTTGTCATTGTATATAAATATATTAAAATCTCCCCTTATTAGCTTCAACTTTTAAAATGATTTGCCTTTTTAACACCAATCAAATTGAGGAAATAGTAAATGCCATTATTGATTTCATAAAATATTTTTTGATGTTAGCTGCTCCTCCCACTAAGAACGGCAATAGGGAACAAGACATGTTTGCAAATATAAAATTTGAATGTCCCATTATTTTTTAGGACATATATATAATTAAATTAATTAACTTTCTTTGTTAGTGACATTTGATTTAATTATTGTAAATATGGTTTGGAATTTGTAGTTGTTGGGACCAATTTTTAATTTATGTGGTGGCCTAGACCACATGCAAAACGACGATTACCGGTTAATCAAGATATTTTCTGTTATTTATTATGTTAATCAAGATACTAACATGACTTTAATTGCACTTACAAGATACTTAACATTTTTCCTAATAAACAATCACCATATATATCGAGTCCTTTTTATACAGTACTAGACTTTATATTTACTTTTTGTTTATATGATTCAATTTTTTATCCGACATGAGATTTATTATAATTTAACATATGTGACGATAATTGCGTGCAGTCGGGTAATTTTGTTGGGGGATTTGAATTATAGAATTTCTTTACCGGAAGCAACAACTCGATCATTAGCCGATAGAAGAGAATGGAATGCATTGTTAGAAAAAGACCAGGTAGCTAAATATAATCATAAACTCGATTATAAATTAGTAATTTTAATTTTAATTATGTTTTTATTGTATTGGCATTATTTAATTATTATTTTTAACAAATATTGAAGCTAGCGAAGGAGCTAGCGGAAGGTCAATTGTTCGAGGGTTGGCGTGAATCGAAAATTACATTTGCTCCTACGTACAAATATTTTCCGGATTCGGATGTGTATTATGGGTGCATGCAAGGTGAAAAATGCAAAAATTGGCGAGCTCCCGCATGGTAATTATTATTATCATCGAGTACTTAAGTTAATACGGATTATATGTTCGATCTCTTTAAAGATATTATAGCAGATCAGTTCATCATATTAAATAACAGCCTTAATTTACATATATTATAACTTAAGTTTTTTGGTATGTCGATTTTTTAACATAATACCGTAGCTTGATTTTTTTCTTCATGCATTCCTACGGGTCAAAGATCCATCTCGTTGTTCCACTTGCAAAATAAATAACATCTGGACTTCCATCTAGCTTTTAGGTGGGTCGAGTTTTAACAAACGCTTCAATGCATGCGAGTTAGATTGAGGGTATTCACAGCAGACCATGGAAGTGCATGTCGAAAAGCATGCTCTCTTTTTGATGTGATTCACGTCTTTTTGAGTGACGTTAAAGTCTCGCATAAAAAATATTGATCCCTTCTCTAGTTTAATATTTTGGAACTTTCACTCATTCGCCTGAACTCTTAAGTGGTCAACGACCAATCTGTCACCACACTTACAAATCTTCATATATGTAAATTTCAACATGACATACATGTAATAAACTCCGAGACTTTTATCCATCAATTTTTATCTTTTAAGTAGATCAAATTTCAATAACTGTATCAAGCTCAAATTATTATGATCCAAAAATTAATAGTTCGAATTACATATATAGGTGTGACCGGATAATTTGGCGCGGGAAGGGACTAAAGCAAGATGCATACAGTAGAGGAGAATCGAAGCTATCAGATCATAGACCAGTGAAGGCCATATTTACAGTCGAAGTTGGTGTCTCAAGAACCCTAAGAGGTCTCCAAAGTTTCTATTTATCAAACAAGTTAGAGACCATCAAAACCCAAGTTGATCATCATCAATTGTCTTCATCAAATGATTTTGTATCAGTTAAGAATAGTACTTAAGTACTTGTAATTATTTTGTATACATATATAGTTTGTTTAATCAAAGTAGCTGTATGTTAAAGTATAAAGTTGTAGATTAAACACAAATATAATTTCAAGACTTGGACTGGTTTCAAATTCAAGTCGAAATTCTGGACCTAGACTGAGTAGGCTCACTCAACCGTCAGTCTCATCATCAAGATTTCATTCTAGATAATTAATTTAGCTTAACATTTTTATTATACCGACTTATGTATTCTCTTAACATTTTTAGCATTTATCCCTGTTTGAGTTTAATTGCTAGTTCGTTAAAACAATTTTTGTTGAGAAAAATATATACAATTATTGATTAATTAAATCTTCCATGACGTGTGATACATCACTTTCAGATAAATTTCTTTTATATATTTATGTATCTTTCATTTGTTAAATGATTTGGTCCAACAACTATGTTTTCAATTTTCATTTGTTTTTATTTTGAGGACATTTTGCTACCCAATCCCTATGCATGCTTTGTTTTTTTAATTAAGCTTCACTTCCCAATGATTAGGGTAAGATTGATAATGGAGTTAATTGGAGGATCTCAACCATATTGTATGAATAAATTAACTAAACACTGAATAAACTATATATATATATAAACTCATGTTGTATATATTAATCTTGCCGTGTTCAATAATTGAGCATAGTGTCAACGATAAATAAGACTAAATTGCATCTAACAAATAACTGATGTTGATTATAACTATGTTGTTACTTTTTGAAATTAAAAAAAATTATATGATAAAGTTAAAAAAAAATATTCATGTTATATCAAAATGATAGCATTATGTCTTATTCTATATATTATTAGAGCATAATAAAATATTTTATTTGAAAACCGCTATATATATCAAAAACAAAATTGGACACATAATTTATTTTATATTGTATATTGTTATAATTTACAATGGATGGTTTAGTTTGGTGAGGCAACACTGCACCAATATTTCAGTGCTATCATTATTCGTTAGTTAATTAATAATTAATTTGTGTATAGAATGTTTCACTTTTAGATTTTAAGAGATGTCATTTAATAGTTCAAGTTGTTGCTCCAAGAAATTATGGGTCAGTTTTGGCTGGGACCATTAATTCTATACTTGTATTAACAAATTGCAATATAGCTTTATACACAACAAACCCATTTAATTACCAAACGTGCCATCATAATTTATATCTATGCTCTTTTGTATGCAAAGATTGATTGAACAGAAACATCCAGAGAAGTGTAGACAGGAACCTAGGCACAAGAGATTGTGTCCAATGAGACCAAATCAAACTCAATAATTGAGTTTTATTTGTATTGATTTTGAAATAATCTATTCATTGCATCACTCTCACATTTAAATCTAATATAATGATCATATAAATGTGATTTGGCTGATGGTGACCTGTTGAGACCAAGCCCTACCCTAACTGTTGTCATATCTTTCGGACAAATCTATACCCTACAACCTATACACTGTCCGAATTGCAAGAGACATGGTTAGTGCTAAGAACATTAAATGACTCGAAAACGTCGAATTATTTTATGTATTATTGTGTTAGAGTATTAATTCATCTGAAAAATGTAAAATTACTCACCAATTTAAACAACAGTCGTCTGTACTTGCTTTAATTTTTAAGTGAGTTGAGCTTATGACATTCTAAAATTTGTACGTTAGCAGATTTTGAAATATGTACTCAATGTATTATCTCAACACATATTTATAATTGCAAAATACCATCTCGACACGATATGTGAGTTTGAGATTTAGAGGGTTGATTTCCATGAATTATTTTAAAATGGAGAGACCAGAGGCAATCACGTGTTGCTGAATTGTCAACTCTTCTTAGGTTTTTGTATTCTCTCGGTTAACTGAATATTTCAAAATATGTAGCTGGGTTCAGTTCTTGTGAGATTGAACCAAAATAAATTGTCAAATCATAATTTTAAAATCCCAGTCTTCAGTTCGGGCGGTTCTATCAATCCAACTGATTCTCGATTCCCTTAGGCCGCCCTATCAGTCTATCACATATATATTTCATTTATATATGTACAGTGCCAAATCCATCTAAAACAAGGGAAATTATAACAGAAGAAAAAGGAAAATTGAATCTATTTTATAACTTTATAGTCTATACCCTTCATTTCTAATGACGTGCTATTTTAAAATTATTTTTGATTGAATTATTTACTTTTATAGTATCATTGTATGTGACATTAATGTAGATGGACAAAATTAGAATAACATTACAAATTGAGAATCATGTTCGAAACAACAATAAAGGTTTTGGTCCCGATTAAAACAAAACCAAAAGTTGTGGTCTATTTTGCAATATCACTTTTTTGTGCCTACGTGGCAAATCAATCAGGCGATTTCAAACTTCGCGCACTATGGATCGTCCCTCCATTTTCTCGCACCTTCCTCTTCGAGCCTCGCGCGACGGAGACCGACGCGACGCCGTCGAGCTCCGGCGAGTCCTCGCCGGAGTTCGTCTTCGAATCCTCTGTGAGTGTCTCTCCGATTTTACCCGTCTGTTGCTTTGAACTGTCTGATTTGGTTTTATTTGCTCCGATCAAGGTAATCGGAAGTTGCTTCCGTCGATAGATCTTCTCCGATCGATTCGTTCCTTCCCTCTGCAGGTGACATTACGATTACGCATTTCTGAGTTACAGTG
Source organism: Geranium brycei (assembly GCA_036897365.1). Taxonomy (NCBI): domain Eukaryota; kingdom Viridiplantae; phylum Streptophyta; class Magnoliopsida; order Geraniales; family Geraniaceae; genus Geranium; species Geranium brycei. The sequence goes on from JAYMTP010000017.1 coordinate 33,982, forward strand.
GAAAAATTGAATCTCTGATGTTTGTTTTTATAATTGGGGGTGATTCTAGGGTTTGAGAGCTTTGGGTTTCTTGTTGATCGATAGCTTAGTTTGAATGTATTTAGGTTATATGTTTCATTGAGCGGTTAGTTTTGCTCCAGTCTTGATGATTGCTTTGGCTTACCTGCAGAATTGGTTTATCCTTTGGAATTGCCACTTATTGTACTGAATTGTAGATGAGTTGTGTCTGATAGCTAATGGAGACTCTTTGTTGCCTAATAACCTCTGTCTCAGGATTGATGCTTCCTTATACGGTTATTAAGATCTGATGTGTCATGTGTACAAGCTTGAGCTTGACTGCGTTGTTGTTTTCGTCCTTCACGCGTCAAGTATTCATTTCGGTGGTGTGGTCAACTTAAGCCCGTATAGATGTTAATTTTTGCTTGTTTGAGTGTATTTTGGGTTTGAATGAAATGTATATAAGGAAGTTTAGTATCTCATAAGATAGAGAATAGGCACTCCATTGATTTAAGAGCGTTTTTGGACCTTGTTTTGCTTTAACTTCTTTGTTGTTGTGTTTCTTTCTATATGTTTTTCTGCAAAACAAAAGAAGATGGAAAAAAGAGTTATTTTTTCTGCTCAAAATTGAAAGTGGGGCTGAAATACATAGAGCAGATCCTGCGGTAGCTCTGCCAGGACTTCTTAAAATGTCTTCTATTACTTTGGTTGCTTGGTAAATAGAGCACATTCATAAGTGGAAACACACAAAGGGTTTCTCTTCCCTTCTGAGATGTTCAGGCACATGTGTGGAATTTAAGGTCTTACATGTATGTGTACACAATAAAGTACAGTTGAATGTTTGAAGTGTTCTGATAGAGTGAATTTAATTACAATATTTGGACTCTTACTGTGGCTAGAGTCTGATGAGGTTGATAGATCATCGTCTTCACACCTTTCTGAAATGGGCGTTGGCCCAATCCAATTTTTCATTCCATGGCCTCTACATTGACTGTTGGCACTTGGCCATTGACCATATCTTGTCGTATCAGTTGTGATAGTGATCCAGCTGGGAACAGAGTCTCCTATGGCCCATATAAAGATTTGATGCACATAACCCAGTATCCAGTGACACCGTATTGGTTCTCTCTGTAACTATTCACTGAAAATCACTTTTGTTTGCTATCTCTCAATCTATGTATCATGTTCATGCCGGTGAAGTTGAGTCATTCCTAGTCCTAGACCCTGTACATTTTTGTCACTTTTCACAACACTTCTCAGCATCAACCAACCAGGCAAGATATATGTCTACATCTTATTGCTTTGTCCGAAACTCCAAACCAGTTCCTAGTATTTGATGAATTGCATCATGTATGATACTTTACTAGATCAATGGTAAGACTTTTGTGGATAATTCAACTTTTGGGTCTCTGAATTTATGGTACATACCCCTGAATCCACCAACCTTGTGCCAAACCATCTCCATAGAATAATACTATCATACCCATTTAATCAGTAAGGTTTGTGGCTTTATTTATCTGTTTAGACTTTAGACGGCTTGGTTCTCCACATCAGCAGACAATATGGCATAGAGAGGTCCATTGATAACCATAGTCCACCAAAGAGTAGCCAAAGCTGAATATGAAAGGGAAATTCCCTATAGACGATGATAGGATATGGACTTAATAATTAATGGGAGGTTGATTGTTACGGCCCTACAGGGACCCTTGTGACTACCTGTCTTCCTTACCTTTGCATGTAAGTTCTGTAACATTCCATGATAAATTGAAACATTTGATTAGATTTGCATGTAGTAAGCTCCTGCTTGATTTGGTTTACACTAGAATGATTTTATGATTATGTTTGCAAGTAAATGATAATTATTCAATGGGTTATAGAATAAGAACTCTGAGCAATTGTGGAGCCTATATCCTTCCAAATCCAGAAAGTACTCATTATACACCTTGTGATGAGCGGGCTCTACCACACGGAAAGCATATCCTATGAGTTTTTGTCCCTTCTGTTATTTGGTGGGAGTGTTAGGGGAAAGAGAGAGAGGATGAGAAGAGACGTCTATCTAGTTTACACAAGTATGCTTCGTAGTTCAACTAAAATTAAAAACCTTAGACCTAGGAACTTTCCTTCACAACGATTAGGTTTTTGTCGTCATTTACAAGCATTTTAGTGTCTGCAGTTCATATCTTCGGATTATGCAACATTGCCATATCTTGCTCTGTACTGCCCGTACTTTACAATTTGTCACTTTTAACTGCTAGCATAATTACTAGTGCCTCATGTGAACCCTTTTAGAGGACAGTTTCTCAATATGCAAGATGTCCTGATGTACACAAATTGTGCTAGATCTCCTGCCCTACGCTAACCTTGCAAAGAGAAAAAAAACATTTTGTCACGATGAAGCTTATCTTGGGGGTTCATTTACTACCCGTGATAAAGAAATCTTGTTTAGGGCTAATATATAGCTGTTTAAGGGCATAAATGGATTATCATGTCGGCAGATAATTGCAAGTGCCCAACCCCACCTCTGCAAAGAAATTGTTAGTTGTATCCCACACACAAAGACCATTATCCCTTTTCTTTAATGTTAAAGGTATGTTAGATACCTTTTCTCTCATTTGGGTTGCCTACAAGATCCTATTCCTAGTTCCATAAAGTGTGATGATTTAGGATAATCAGAAATTTCCTAGTTTTACACTGCATGTTGATTAATTATTTCTTAATACCCTTTATCTTTTACTGATATAGTTCCTCTTGCAGTAAAACTCTGGCTTTCTGCTGCTTTTATGGAGTGTACCACAGAGACTAGTTAACCCATTATGGTAAGTCATGATGTTTTACTATGCTAGAAAAAACTTAAGCTCTTCGATTCCTTGCCCACGGAAACAGAACTTGAGAGAGAATTTTGGAACTTTTGGGTGTTGCTCAAGAAGTTAATTATGAGATTTTGACTTAGCTAGTTACTCAATAGATTACATGAATTAAAGCTAAACTGAATCATGGTTGAGAGGTAGAAAGATACTGTATTTTCTTAATTGAGAGAAAGATAATAGAAAAACAAGAACAATTCTCTAGAAAGAAGAAAGAGACGAAGTCCGTACCAAGAGAAATATAAATTTTCTTCTTCTTTGTTCTGGTTCATCTAATCAAAATGCCATTTTCTTTCTATAATAGCTATGACTGATATTGAAAATACTATGGGGTCCATTACTCTGACCAGCAATAGTTCCTTTTGTCTGTCTCTATCTTTGTCTTTGCATTACATTTTGCTCTATTATAATTATCCTGGCACCTAATCCTCCTAACCATATAGTATTATCTCTATTAGTTCACAATTAAGTACTTAGAGAGACACTTTGTTGGTATATATCCTTATTCAAAGCTTGATTCCATTCTTCTGAGCATTTATGTATGCAGTAAATGGGTAAAATGTCTTTTTAGCTTTGTCATGTTTCCTATGCCAGAATTGGTACAAGAGTGTGTGCAGTTACAGTGCATTTACTCAAATATTCACTCTTCCATGTTATCATTTAGAATATTTCTTGCCTCATTTAAAGGAGTACATGTCTTGACAAGGAGACTTGTATTTATTTCTAACTTGCCACCCATATGACTTGTAGTTAGTTGTTCCATTAACCATTTTAACAAGTATTGGATTTTTATGTTATTCATTGGATGTTCAAAGCAACGTTCTAAAACTCTCTGACTAGTCTCATATCAATCTTCAACTAGTTATTATAGGATTTATTGGCCCGACTTACGTCTAGCGTTATTTAGAACACTGGTTCAAAGGGACACACTGAGATGTTGGGAGGATATAGAGTAGGGAATTGTGGTCGGGATCCCTTTGCCTATTAGTGGAAAAATAAATTTACGGTAGATGTGGCATTGACGTGATTATGAACATGTGTCATGTGAATATGATGTGTAATTTGTCACGTCTGCCTGTGTGAGGTGGCAGACTCTAGTATGCACGGGTATCAAGGTTGACTGAGTGCGCTCGGATTTAGATGAACAGAGCGCACGCAGTGAAGATTCATTGCCCAACCATGGATTTGTTCATGGCCTTTGAGTTGGGACATTTTGTCCTATGAAAGAGGTACAGTGTGCAGTAGTAGATGGAACCATTTCAGATCATGTCTGGAGTTTGGATATTCTTGTTTAAATCCTGTCTAGGCTCAACAACCTCAAATCTTGTCCTCACTTCTGAATTCAATTTGCCTGCACAAGTTAGCTTTGCATTTGGTGCCCTTTTTTATATTCTCTCCACCATCATTGCCAGAGGCATGCTTGTGATACAAGAAACCTAATGACAATACATAGATATAATTTAAACTATTTGTCACAGGTTTATTCATTTTACTAAAATATTGTGTTTGTTAATTATAGGATGTTGTGATATATTCTTGTGATGAGAGTGAGAGAAGCTATAGTTGGGAAGTCAATGTCTTGAAGATCATCAGACTAATGTCAACTTAAAATGGAATATATTCGGTAACATTATGGGATCTTTTTCTAGTTTATTGACATTTACTTGTTTATTTATTGAAAGGTAGGTTTCACAAATTGAGGCTATTTTCACAAAAAAAAAATATTTCTGCTATTTCAGAGATAGAAAACAAGTGGGAGGATGGAATGTCACTGTTGGTGTTTACTTATCTTTTTGTGACTTTTCCCATATTATCATGTAATGTCTATTATGATTTGGAATATAGTTATAGTTGATTAAGAGTATTATTAGAATGTTAACTTGTGTGTGGTTAAGTGTCCAACCTAAATTATTTTTGTGGTGTAGCTACAATTATCACATGATATAAGATGACACTGTTGGTTGGGTACTCATTATCAAAAGCTAAAAACATAGAATGTCAAAGATGGCATGTAGCTTTATGTATTCTGCTCCATATGACCTAAATTATTAAGAGAAGCTATTGATTATTTCAATATTATTCTCCAAGTACCTAAATTGTTGAGAGAAACTAATTAATAACATAGGGTAAACCAAAACTAAAATGGATAATATATTCTTCTTATATTTTTATGACTAATGTAAAAATGATATTAATATAATTAGACAGTATGTAAGACTTATGTAAAAATAATAGATGAGTCGGTGAGTGATAGGATGTAAGTTAAGGAACATTTAAACATGATTTATATATAAAGGTAAAAATCTAAGGTAATGTATATTGCTCTTACATAACTATGATTATTTTTCTCAACTAATTATTTGCTACTTAAATCAGTGAAATCCATTTTATTTTTTCACTTTGAAATTTGGTCACATGTCTTTCAATTTAGGAAAATGACAGAAATAAATATATCTATCCTTTATTTTTCTTTCATATAAGCAAATAATAATGAATACAGAGAAAAAAGGTGAAGTGAAGGCTCCACACACACACAATAACTTGTCACAATATGAAGCATACGTGCAATCTCATTTCTGTTCGGACAAAAAATGATGAAAAAGCATATGTTTTTGTACTGCTGACACTGTCCATTAAATTGTCCTAATTTTAAAGTGAATTTTGTCCTTATTGATGATAAATTGGTCATGTCATGTCATTACAGGTAAGAATATGATTTAAACAAAATCATCATTTGACAACAATTATCAAGAGAAAGATTTTTCACCTTTTTGGGGTTTATTTTGTCCTTTCTGTGTGGACACGGTACAAAATCATCGTCATTATATCATAACCACTCTTGTATTTTATTAATACTTTAAAAATTAAAGAAATAATTATTAAATTTGTAAGGAAAAATATATAAATAGATATATTATATAAATTATAAGTTAAAATTAAGAACATATGACTAGAAATAAAACACAAATTAATCATGTTCAAATTGAAATTAAATTTTCAAATCATGTTAAATTTGATTATTAGTGCTCATCTCCATGTGATGTAGCCTTCTCAACTATATGTTATTGGTATTCCCAATCATTTTTTAACTTGAGTTATTCTCTATTTTTATATATATAAAATGGGAACTTATTAGGTTCATTCTCAAACTCCAAAGAAACCTTTTTTCCACTCTTTCTTTGGTCTAACTAGCAATAATGAGTTGTTCACTTGTTCTCTTCTGTTAAGACTTTTTTTTACATCCATACTAATAATCTCCTTCCTTGGTTTTAATCCATAATTATTTTCCTCCTCCTCAAAGTCACAGGCCCTTTAATGGGGCTGCTCCAATTCATTTTCTTTTTTTGCAAGTAGTGAGTGAGATTGGTGTGTTGGGTTGTTTGAAGAAGCTGCAGATCTGGAGAAAGCCAGAAGCTTTTGCTTCAGGCTATGGAGTTACAGAGACCCATTTCATCTCTTGGGTTTATTTTCTCTCCTTGTTGAATATAACTAGAGAAAAATCAAACCCACCAACCGTTTTTGCTTTCTTGTCCCTCATATGCTTCTGGGAAGCTCTTGTTCAGTTCTCAAGCTTTTATATTTGGTGGTGGTTGCCAAATTCCTTGCTTGGAGGTCACTTTTTGTTCTTTCTTTGACACCTTTAAGAAACTAATTTGAGGAACAGAGAGAAGACAGAGAGAGAGAGATCTGTGGAAATGGTGGCTCTTGGGAGCCCTATCACCTGTGTCCGTACAAACACTACTTGCAATGCTTTGCTCACAGAGCTTCAGGTAATTAATTCTTATACCCTTCTCCTTTATCTCTGTGTTGCTCTATTGAAGATAAAGCATAAAGGAAACATCTTTTTTATTATGTTTTCATGATGATTGATGACTCTAGCAGAGCTATGAAGGTGAATTGTCATGTAAATGGTGTGTTCAGTGTTCACTAGAAATTTTTGTATGTTTTTGGAATGAATTCTAGTTAAATGGTTGACTTATTACTCCTTCACATGTATTGTTATGGGTTATGCATCTGTGAAGATTTTCTTGCTTCCTTTGTGGGTTTTTTTTCCAAATGTTTGGTACTCAATTTCTCATTCTCAAATTTGTGTCTGCACTTGTTGAATTGGGTTCTTCCAATTCTCAACTTTGCTACTGAGGACAAATTGTTCCTCAAATCTCTTTATTTCTTTTACTTATACATTATCTGGATTTTGAAGAGAGTGCATGCTTAGGCTATGGGGTTTAAATTTCAATTGTATTTGTAAGTTCTCTCTCTTGTAGTGATATCTTGCTGCTGCTGCAGTTTTGAGGGTTATGGTGAAGACAATTTCTGCTACCATGTTTGACTTTTTGTGTGCTCAGTGAATTTAATCAGAAACAGTTCATTACATTCAGGTGGATGCTAGTGTTTTGAGTTGTGTTTCTGAAATGAGCATCTTTAGTAATACAATCTAACATTTCCAAGGATTCAAATTTACGAAATCAATCATTATCCTTATTTCGCTCTTTCTGTGGGATGGTAAAATTGAACTGTCTTTCGATTTCTATGAGCAGCAATTATGGACTGAGATTGGCGAGAGCCAAGCAGACAAAGACCGTCTGTTAACTGAATTGGACAGGGAATGCTTAGAAGTTTACCGAAGAAAGGTTGAGGAGGCTGCGAACGCCAAGGCACGTCTCCATCATTCCGTTGCAGCCAAGGAAGCTGAGCTAGCGACACTGATTGCTGCTCTCGGAGAGCTTCATCTCCAATCCCCGGTACAAATCACTTCACCAAGGAAGCTGTCTTTGTATTTGTATCGAACTGGTATTTTTCTAATTCATGCATCAATATGTACAGATAAAAGCCGATAAAAGGTCCTCACCTTTGAAAGAAAAACTTGCATCAGTCACGCCATTGGTAGAGGATTTGAGGACGAAGAAAGAGGAAAGGATGAAGCAGTTTGCTGATATAAAGACTCAAATTGAGAAGATCAGTGGGGAAATTTCTGGCTGCAACGGCTCCTTGCCTTTACTCAGTTCCTCGACATTGGAAGAGGGTGATTTGTCGTTAAGAAAGCTCACTGAATATCAAACCCATCTCCGCACTCTTCAAAAGGAGAAGGTATGCACAAATTTTGAGATTAAGTGTTAGGAAACGACTATGCATTGAACCTATTGTGATTTTGGTGGCATTATCTTCTAATTTTTAAAGGCCTATCCGCGTCTCTTATATTCAAACAGATATGGTAGTGTGGCAATGTTAATGTACCTAAAAAACCATATGTTACATCCGGATTTTGCAGTCTGATCGCCTTCATAAGGCGTTGGAATATGTAAATGAGGTGCATTGTCTGTGCGGTGTCCTAGGGTTTGATTTCGGTAAGACTGTGAGCGAGGTGCATCCGAGCTTACACACAACAAACCTCGAAAAATGCACAAATATCAGTGACAACACTCTAGAAGGTCTAGAACACACCATCCATAACTTAAAGATCGAAAGAAAAGCACGAATCCAAAAGGTATGCACATTATTATACATACACCACTTAATCCTGCATTTATGAATGTCGATTCGGTTTAGTAAAATCTTTCACGAATCACAGCTGAAAGAAATCGTAGCATCACTATTCGAGTTATGGAAGTTGATGGACTCGCCACAGCAAGATCGGTACAGATTTTCAAAGCTCACTTACATTATCCGATGTCCAGAAGCAGATGTCACAGAAGCAGGCGTCCTTTCGCTGGATATAATCGACCAGGTCGGGAAATGCTCATTTTCAGTTACTGGTTAAGATTTTGACGGTTAAATCTTGAATGTAGATTTTTATAAAGCTTAACGTTCAACTCCCATAGGCATCAGCTGAAGTGGAGAGGCTCTCTAGACTGAAAGCTACCAGAATGAAGGAACTTGTAATAAAAAAGAGGTTGGTGTTGGAGGAAATCTGCAGAATGACTCATATCGAACCTGATACAAGCACTTCAGCTGAAAAATCCAACGCCATGATCGATTCAGGTACCATTTCGCGCCTTCTTTAGTAAAATAGAAAATATTTTCATGAATCTTGATTTCTTCTCTTAGGCCTACTTGATCCGTCTGAGCTTCTGGCGAATATTGAGTCACAAATAGAAAAATCAAAAGATGAAGCAAGAACCCGAAAAGAAATCATGGACAGGATAGACCGATGGCTCGCTGCTTGCGATGAGGAAAATTGGCTTGAGGAGTATAATCAAGTGAGCAGTAATTTCAGTTTTTTTTGCTACAGCCTAATTGAAAACGGGTTATCAGAGAATAACAAAACTAAAACCCATGATGTTCTTATTTTATTTGTTGAATTTCAGGACAGTAAGCGGTATAGTGCGGGAAGAGGCGCTCACATTAACCTTAAACGCGCGGAGCGAGCTCGAGTGACCGTTACCAAGATTCCAGGTATGGTTTTCTTTAACGATGCCAATCCTTTTCGTAAATGCCCCATTGATCTTGGGACATAACAAGAGTTACTATTTTGCAGCAATTGTGGATAATCTGATACATAGGACAGTTTCTTGGGAGAATGAGAACAATCGGTCGTTTCTTTACGATGGAGTGAGATTGGTAAGGATTTTGGAGGATTACAAGCTGAGCAGACAGCTTAAAGAAGTGGAAAAGAAGAGATATAAGGTAACTTTTTCTTGGGAGGTGTACTATGTTTACTTCAAAATACATAAGTGGACTATCTGAAATCTTGCACAAATGGTCAAACTCTGTTAATAGATGGAAAATGTCACATGCATGTCGTTTCTTTGTCAGCAATAATTTAAATAGCAACCGATATAGGGATTATAGTATATGCTTATTACATGAAATCTCTGTCACTTCACCAACAGCCTTGCTGCTTTTTCTAGATTTGACACAATCATTTTCAGGACCAAAAGAAGCTCCAAGATTTGCTCCTTAACGAGAAAGAATCCATTTATGGCTCAAACCCTAGGCCAAGAAGGAGCAGTAGCTTTGGGAAGCCAAATGGATTTGTGCCTCCAACGCCACGGAGAAGCTCAGTTGGGTATGCAGCTACTGAGGTGAACACACCTAGGTCTTACTCGGGGCGCCAAAATGGATCTTTGAAGGAGATGAGGCGGATTTCCACTGCATCGCTGAATTTCGCTGCCATGTCAAAGGAAGATACAATGTCAACGTATACGTCTGGTTTTGGGTCGGAGATGGACTCGCCTCCTCGGTTTTGAACTTGGAAACATAAAATGGTAAGATACGCTCATTTTTCACTTCCACTGTTTGTTATGTTCTTTTAGGTAGATTTTGGTTTTGTTATGTCGTGTAATGGCATTGTCTGAACTTAGTAATGTGCATGAACATGTGAACGTAAGATTGTTGATGTTAAATATGCTTTGAATCAAATTAAGACCCACTGGGATTATTTGTCTCGCTGGTCAGCGAGTCGGGGCCTTGGAGCGGAGCGCCCGGTCTGAGGCACGGGGACACGAAAAGTCCCAGTTGTCAAAGAACTTGTCATAACAAACTGTTTGGTAAAGTTGGAGGTTACAATGTGAGAGTAAACTTTTTTTTTATCTGCTATGAGTAAATTTACGGTTATGTATTCTGTCATACTAGATTTCATATAATCAAATCAATAACTTGATGATTGTGTATCATTTCTCGTTTTAATAAGATTCATCTGCTATGTCGGTGGACATGGTCGACACACTGTCAGCGAACTACCTAAAATTCTCGGTGGTCGCTTTTATTTCTTTTACTTCTGATTGTTTGTGATTTTTGCATTATATCTTTCTCGTTATAACACTTACGTACATGTGCAGGCATGGACTGGTGTTTGAAATGTTTGAGGACTGCACTGAATTAAAATGACAACAATGTGAATATGAGAAGGGAATAGATTGTGTGATTGTGAAGAATGTGGATAGGTTGTAGTAGTAATAGCTTGGAACATCCTCTTAACTTGCTCGGTCTTGATGTGTATTGAAAACCTCGGAAACCAAAAATTATATATAGTGATATGTGTAGTTTATTAACCTGTTTTTGGCATATATTTGTGTTTTGTGCATAAATGTGTTCTGGTAATTGTTGTAAAAATTTCAACTTTCCTCAATCAGTTTCCAATTAATTTTCTATGATATTTTTATCAATACTTTAATCTTGTTACTCCTCAGAAAGTCTTATCTAACCGATTATCACAACACTGATTAGAATTTGAAGCTTTTAAGGTGAGTTTTAAATTTTAATATGATATTAGAGTTAAATTTCTTTTTGATCAATGCCTTGAACCCTTCCAGAAGGTTAACAAACCCTTTAAAAATGTGACTCGCTAAAATTCAAACACCGATATCAACCGTAACGTAACTTCTTCATTGAAAAGTTTAAACGTAAATACGGGCACTAAAATTCCTCAAAGGAATGTTTATAAATTCGACAGAGATTTAACATTTATGATCTAATGGTTAAATTCTCGGCAAATTTGCTTTAGCATACAAACTATTTCAAATAACGAAGACCCAATATCTCCAATCCAACATAACACGAGCAAGAATTTTTAAATCCTTCCTGAATCCGTCCCATTACTGCCCATAGTTCTCCCGCACGTGTCAACAAAGCACACGTGGCAATTTCCCCAATCCTCACCAACCAAAGTAGCACAGAACAAATTAAGAACACACTATCTTGGTAAGTAGATCCATTTTCTGGATCTCCGGAGAGAAAAAAAATACGGGAAAGAAAATTCTAATAGAAAATTCAGCGAAAGAGATAAAAAAAGGTCGATCGATTCAAAAGCTTAATGGATGTGGTGACATTCGGAATCATAGTGGCCATTATTTTACTGTTTCTGGTGGCTGTCTGCTTCATCACCATCCAAGGCACTTGCTGCAACCGCCGATCTTCATAGCTCTCTCTCCCAAACACTCCACAACCAAAATCCCACTAAACCCCATCAAAACCCACTTCCGATTCGTTCGATTTCTGGGTTTTGCGGAGATGGGTCGGTCTAAAGTTCGGATCTTGGCTGTGCTGGTCGTGGTTCTGAGTTTTGGGTTTAGGTAATTTTGTTTGCTTATTGGAATTGTGTTCTTCTGAAGGATGATCTGTATGAGAAGGATTGGCATTGTTTGGTTCTTGCTGTTCTGATTGTTAAGCTTTGTTTCTGTTTATCATTTTTTTTTCTCTTTGAATGTGAACTTTTGAGTTTTCTGCAATTTAGCCATTGGATTTGGAGCTGAGCTCAGAACAATCCATTTTGAACTAGTTTTATTGTCCTCATTAGTTTGGGGATCGCCCGGGAGATAGTGAATTTTCGGGAGCTCGGAGACCATTATGTTGGTGTACTATGTCCAAAAATATGGATTTTGGGTGAGCGGACAAGATATAGAAAAAAGGGTAGATGCAAAAATATGAATTATCCCTTATTTGTTTCTTAATTCCTTTCAACTTAGATAAGATGAGTAAGGATTCAATTTTTGCAAGAATGGTTTATCAGTGAAAATTAGTGTATTCACACTAGGTGAGAGTGGGAATGAAAACTGGTAAAAACTATGTGGAATTGTGTTGGTGTATGTATTTGGTTGTATTGAAGCGCATTCGGGTTTGTTAAACTTGCCATGCTCGTGCCATGGAACATGGGAATTATATGATGCGGATTCAAGATTTGTTAGGCTCGCTCTCTGTTTTGATTCTTATTATGGATTCATTGGCTCATTTAGAGGGTCTTAGAATGCAGAATTTGTGACTGGGTTTTGATGTTAAAGGTTCAATGCATTAGTGCATGAAAATTGCTACTTGATAAATCATAGGAGAGTTAATTGTAAAAGTAGTTGTTTATTGTTCTATTCCTGTAATTAATTTTGTTGTAAAAACTTAAAAACTAGTTCTCAACTTACTATTGTTTTTTTTCAAAAATAGGGAAATTGCCCTTGAAATTAAAAATAAAAATACTTAAATTCTTTTTTTTTTCTAGCTCAAGCCTTGTCAGTTTTCTTTTTCTCTAGTTGGTCATCTCTGATTTGCAGCTCGATAGCACATGATAAGAAAAAAAACATCGAGAAAATTTTGCTTAAATATTTTTTTTAGAAGCTCTCTTCCGACTGATTATTGCTTAACGTTTTCTAGAATACTAGGTCCGGGAAGAGAAAAAATTGACGAGCTTGTGTTGAAAAAAATATTTTAAAAGTTTAGCTGCGTGGCTAGTTTTGACATTTATAAGAAATTCACTCATTGAACAAAGATATGATAAGTTACAGCTACTATTTGATAAAATTACATATGAGTTCTTGCTATTACACTAGAAATCATTTGGTTCTATGGTTGGCTCATTTGGAAGATGGTGAGGTCCTGGGCTTGGAGAAGGGTCAGTATATGGTCTCCAGCGGCGGGGCCGGTCAGTGTGTGCTGCCTCTTGCGCAGTGCACGTGGCGGCTGAGTGTCGGCCACGACCGTTCTGCTTCTTCCTCGGCCGCCTCTGGCGGTGGCTGGTGATGAGTGGTGGTGGATTCTTCTCTTCCAGCTGCTCTCACCATGCTGCTGCTCCTTGTGCATTGCTCCATCCTTCAATGTTATGTATTTTCATAAATATTCATGACTGAACTTTGGAAAAAACTAGTGTTCTAAAAATTATTAGGCACTAGTCGGGCGGAGAAGGCTTTTTAGAAACCAACTGGGGATAGTTGGGTACTAATCATGGATTAATCGGACAAGTCTGGAATTTTTAGAACATTGAAAAAAATAATGTATATAGTTTTATTTCACACAAGACGAGAAATTCAAATTTGTCACAATCGGAAAAACAATAATGAGAAAAAAATTGGCCGAATGATCAAACACTTGAACTTGGGTCTTAGTGACCAGAGCCTGAGTCTCAAGTCCTAATGACAGTATAAGACGAACATTCCTTCACGGACAAGCCGAGCTAAGGCAGTAACAGTATTTAAAAAATGCTAGGTGCTAATGATAGGACATCTACAAATTAATTGGAGATTACTAAAAGCTGTGAGTGAATTGGTAGAAGCTTTGTCTAATAAGCATGAGATTACTAGCGATATTGTTGTTTAATTTATTACTAATAAAAAATTAAAGGCTAGACAATAATTTTTAAAACACCGAGCCAAAATAATACATATATAGAAGCATACACGTGAAAATGGATAAAGATCGTGTTAAAGTACGACCCACTTAAAAACCAAAAGACTCAGCATTGTTTCTCCGATGAAAATTTGACTTACATTGATGACAGAGGCCTCATCCATGGGGCACTTGATGGGTCTATCTTCATCTAAAGGCTCCATGGGATGCTCCAAAGGCCAGAACTCAACCTCCACTCCATGGTTATGTTGTCCATGAGAATCCAAACCCATACCTCCCATGTTCATGTGCTCTCCTTCCTCTATCCCCTCACCTAATAACTGAAACTGGACATGCCTTGTGCCCTAAAATAGCAACAGAAACAAAAAAAATCAACAAACCAAACCAGAAATGGACAGTGGCCCATTTGAGACTGAACCTCAAACTCCAAAACCCATTTTCCCAAATTGTGAAAACATGAACACAGAGAGAGAAAGATTAGTCCTTTACTTACCAAATCACCCATGTAGCAGAGTTGAGGAGAGGAATGTTGCTGCTGATGTAATATGGAAGAAGACAGAGACAATGTAACTTTCATTGAGAGAGAGACAAAGAAGAGAAAAATAAAGAAAAAGAGAGATCATATAAAGCAACAAGTAGAGTAGAATGTAGAGTGATAGTATTATATATATGGCTATGGCAATATATAGCAGTTTGAGTTTCAGATCTCTCTTCCCTTATCTTTTCTTTTTCTTGTTTTGCTCAGATATGAGAAACCACTTTGTTTTTAACCTTTCTCTTTTCTTTATTCAGTCTCTATCCATCTGTGCCATGGTTGAAAATCTTGAAATTGAAAACTAGTGGCAACAACAAGGGCACACTTTGGTTTTGGTGCTTTTCATGGAATATTGCTGAAGAAAGCAAGAAGCAATACCAATCCACTGTTTGTTGCTTTTTTGTGAATTTGGGTTGCTGTACCAAGATAGGGTGTGAAACCAGAGAAAACAGGCATTTCTTGTCTGTAAAGTGAGGCCCAAATGTAGCAAAAAAGCCATTGATACCAATACAGAGACAGTGTATAGTGCTAGAGTGTATAGGTTATGTGTGTGTGTGTGTCTACTGCTGTGGAACCTGCAGATATTCACACGTGCGCCAGCATGCGCATGCTGAGCCATGCATGCGCACAAGAACACACACAGAGGTGAAGTAAAGGAGTGGTAGTGACACTTCAGACAACCATTAGTGTTGGGACTTAATTAGGAATTAATCAGAGATTAATTGTTGATAAGCATGTTGCATGATCACATGCAAATCTAGGATTTCTCAAGCCTTTGGGAACTGATCAGGACTTTTGATCGTGTTGTATTTTCTAATGAATCCTTTCAATTTCAAATGTATATCTATTTATAATTATAGTGTTAGCATCGCATAGAATGCAACTTTAATTTCACTGTGCTCAATTTAAACTCATATCGAGAATAAGATATAAATGGCTAATTGAGCTCGTAAATTAACCTAAAGTAAAGACCCATCAAAATTATGTCACTGCACTTCTAACATAAGAATTAACCGCCCCGTTTGTCCACACGTTCATTTTAAATAGATCATAAACGTCGGCCGGAGATAAATAATAGACTAATCAAATTGGTAAGAGATTTTTAAAAGGTTATACTTGTATAATTATTGAAAGGGTGGATGGAGATTTTGTGTTTAGGTGAAAATATGGGAATAGTGCATTGAACTTGGTCACATGTGGTTGAGAGGAATGAGGAATTGAAGTCAAAAGGTTGAAGAGGAATGGGCATGCATGTCAAGAAAGGAGTCAAAGATTGTAGTGTGTGAATCTTGATTCTTGTTGCTTAATCATGATTATATTCCATTCCTAACCCTTGATATTTGGAAAATTATTAGTCTATACTATCGTATTTGTAGGAGGCTATAGTGGGACATTCTCTTGAATCTTGATAAGGGTTGGATCCAATTGGTTGATGAGTCCCAATCCATGTTTTAACATCTCACTTAAATATATGAGTTTTATATATTTATTTTTGAATAATTACACATTTCTAAATTTATCGAAAATCACTCATTATTTAGTTTGAATATTCACATGGATATGAGGTTAAAGAGGGAAGAGCAAGAACAGAGAAATAAACGGTCAAGGGGAGTATTTATATATGAAAAAAACAGTTGCAAGAGGTTGAGGTTGACAAATAATAGATGTAAAATCTAAAGAGATATCATGCTACAAATTTGTATAATTGTGAAAATTTTGAGATGCAGAATATTTTTCCCCTTTCGATCTCCTATAATGCTAGGCGCTAGTCAGCGGAAAAAAACCTAATAACTAATCGGAAATTAATCAAAAAAACAAATCAAATTGAATAAATAATTATAAAGGATAAATCTAAAATTAATCGAACAAGTCCAAAACTTTTATAACATTGTTTTTGGATTCTTCTTGTTGAATAAATTCTGATGCTAATGTGAACTCCACGCAGTATACAGCACAAATGCTCAAAAATTAGAAAGAAACCATGGACATCATATGTTTAAACCCAACATGTTTTAAACTATCTGTTCAAAGTTCATATTTCAGAACCTATTCAGCTATATATAGGTAGCAGTGTATCAGAAACTACATTTCAAAATCTATGCAGATAGTTTCAATTACATAGCATTTGTCTAAAGACTCCAAAACCACTCAATATACTTCATATAGCTACAATGCTATATTAAGAGAAATCATTTGCCAGAAAACTTTCTCAGAAGAAGATACTACAACAACCAGTGTTCTAAAACAATGCTTGGCGCTAATCGGGTAAATAGAGCCTCTTGAGATTGATCGGACTAATAGGGGATTAATCAGACTAGTCAGGGATTTTTAGAACACTTACAACACCAAGAAGAATCATAGTTAACATAGTAAAAGACCAAGGAGAGCAAATATTTTGATCATCAAAATTATTCACACCATTTAACTGTAACTTCAGGGCAGAAATTAAACCAATCCATTCCCACAAATAAGAGCTTATGATCATAATTCATAAAAGAAATAAACAGATAGATGATGTGTAAAATAGAGTAAATATAGTTAAGATTTCATAAAGTCAACAAGAATATAGATTCAAGGTGAAAGAATATCATCCCAAAAAGAATTCAAGTAAACTAACAGTCTTCCACATCCTAAATTCCGATGTTGCCGTTATAGCACAAGGGAAAAAATTAAAATAATTTGAAATTGAAAACGATTGTCATGACTTTGGAAATGTCATGGACTTAAAAGTATCCACCTGATCTCCGCAAAAGGCAGCAGATAAATATATACACACGTTAACGGTTAAACATACCCGATGCGTTGAAGAACCCATTAGCCATGTGGCACGCCAACAATGTAGGAGGTCTCTACCTGATAGTGACAAACTTGTTGGTGCCATGTCTCGCCCATTGAGTTCTCAGATCAATCGGGTTCCCAAAATTGTACCCATCAGCCGCCAGTCTCTCCAGCACTTTCTTGAACGCGCCCTGACTCATTTTCCGTCCAGCTATCCTGGCGCCCCGCCTTTTCGTGCTCATCGGCAACGGATAAGTGGAGACGTTGGTGGTGCAGCACGCCGACTGCCAGCCTCCACAACCCCACCGATAACACTGCTGTGGAGTGCCGGTGCACGAGCAGACCGGAATCGGAATACCCGATATGTCCATGTCAATCCCGTTGATCACCACATCCAAACTCCTCTTCGCTGGCTTAGGTCGTTGAACAACCGAAGGGTCACTATCATCCTTCGGCTTCCTAGCTTTACTGGGTTTCGGGGTTTTAGGGATACCCCTACCAGAGGTCTGTCGTTTCTTTGATTCCTTTTTCACAACTATCTCTTCGATTCTACCTTCCCTCTCGTCGCCCAAAGGACAGGGCGATTCTAATATCGGCAAGGCGTGAGAAGCCGAAGACTCTGAGAGAACATTATAACTAGGGTTTACATTTACGGGTAACATCCCAAGAAACCTATCTCTCTGGTTTATCCAGCTCTCCCTAAAGTAATCCATGGGCACGGGCGCTTCGGAGACCAAGCAGTCTCGTGGGTGAAATGCCCCGGTGCTGGTGACCATGACAGTACCGGGATTTCTCCCTGGTAAGAAATTTTTAGTGTCGCGATCTGATATGGGCGACATGAGCTGCAGACCGAGATGCCCTTTGAACGAGGGTTCATAATAACCCCAATTTCGCATGTTCAATGCATCATTGTCCATAACTATCAACTGAAACAAAAAAAAAATTGAAAAGCTTCAAACCTGGCAATATTTTCCATTGATCCAATGATAACATTACAAATTTAATATTCCCACAATTAAAAAAAATTGAAGAACAAAACAATCAGATGCAGAAAAGACCTACAAAGCAAATGTGAGCAAATTTCTATAGATTTAAATTCACTCAACCTTGAAAAACTTCAAACCTAGCAATATTTTCCATTGATCTATCAATGGCATTGCAAATTTCATATTCAATCAATGTAATCAATCAAGAAACCCTCAATGTCCCAATAAGTGCACACAATTGAAAAAATGTAGAACAAAGCAATCAGATGCAGAACAGATCCACAAAGCAAATGTGGGCACATCTCTATAGATTCAAATTCACTCAACAGCTTTATCTGATCTTAAACCATCATTTTCACAGGCCCCCAAAATCGTAAATTCTAGGGTTCCGATCCAAAAAAATGGAAACTTTCATCGATCCAAAAATTGGGTTTTTAGTCGTTTTCTCAGAAACCAAACAAAACCCAAATACGCACCAATCTCAAAATCAAAAACTACAGTCCTACAAATCTGATACCATTGAACCCAGATCTGGGAAATATAGAAACAAGTATCCAAAAAACGGAATCACGTAAAAGATTAAAGCTTTCCATTTCCAATATAGAAAAATATAAACACAAACACAAATGGGATGTCTAGTAAAGGGCAAGGACCCATTTATTGAAATTTCTAGAGAGAGATAGAAGGAAAGAGACAGAGACAGAGACAGAGAGAGGAGAGAGAAAACTTACTTGAGGTGTAAACGGTTCTTGAGAGAGAAAGAGAAAAGGGAAGGAGAGAGAAAGCCCTAAAATGAGAGAGGAGAGAGAGATCTGAAGATTTGTGGTACATTTATATATCAGAATAAATAAAGAAGAGGATTTTGAATATGATCTGTCTGAAAGTGAAAGGTTTCTCAATTTTTTATATTTTTAATTTTTCTAGTTTGGATTAAATGAGGAACCTTCTTTGCCTATGCAATGGCATATTTAACTTGTTAGTTTTATTTATTAGCAATAAATTATTATTTTCAAAAAAGTTTCTATTTTGAGTGAGACAAGTCTAAACTATTGTTTTAATGGGCTGAGATATTTAGGTGCTAAAGTTATAATTTAGTATATTTCAGTCCTCTTACACTAAACATTAACAGTGTTATTTTGAAAATATAGTAAAGTGAGTATAAAATATTCTTAATCGAGAAAGACATATAATTATTAAGAATTATCACTAGTTGATATGTCATTATACATTTAATTATTTGCATGTACTAAAATTCAAACTCATAACCTCACATATGTTAGTTTGAGATCTTTATCACCTGACACAACTTGTGTTGATTTACCTCTTTATTTTAATAAGCAAAAAAACTTATATAATGGTGTTTTTGTTATTTAAATTTTCAAATTTGTGTGTTCACTTATGTCTCTGTCTTCGTCGAATATATCCACATCCTAGGCGTTGGAGGTGAATACATTGACGATCCAAATCTTGACGAAAGGGAGTTTTTCCGATGAAGACGGAGAAAGGATTGCGTGACATAGATTTGAAATTTTAAAAATCAAAAAGAGACATTTTAGTCGTTCTACAGTGAGACTTAGTGCTGAAAACCCATTTGCAGCCTTGACTAGTTTGAGAACTCGAGCTTCATCGACTCACTCCCAAAAGTGACTCCATTGATGTTGAGTGGCTGCTCTCTCTTTCTCAATCCTCCATGTAGTTGCTGAATTGGATTCTTGTAGACTATCAAGCATCTTTACCTCCTCTGCCTTCTTACTCCTCACACGAGCCGCGATCGCGCACACGATCATGATGCAGATGGATGCAACTGACACAAGAACTCCCAAAACAATGGTGAATACATGTTTCTTCTCGCCATCTGGTCGATTTGCTTCTGATTGATTGTTGTCATCGTTGTTGCTGTTGTCGTTGTTCAGGCTACATTCGGGTAATGGAATCCCGCAAAGTCCTAGGTTATTTTCATACTGGCTAGCAGGAAGTGTACTAAGCTGTCCCATCTGAGGTATTTGTCCTGAAAGCTCATTGTGTAATATGCACCAAGAAAGATAGATTCGAAAACGAATCCGGGATCTGACCCTGTAATATGTTATGTGATGCATCAAATGTGACCAAGTTCTTGAGTCTACCAAGTGATGAACCAATCTCTCCAGATAGATTTGTTGTGAGACAGATTAAGAACCTGCAGGGCCACCATTTCCCCAACTTCATCTGGGATCCTCCCATGAAGCTCATTGTTGGAGAGATCAAGATACTCCAGTGTTTGGAATTGTGTGAAAAGACTCGGGATTGGTCCAAAATCTTGGATCTTGCGACAACCTATTCGCCCGGATCCCATCAAACTCTAGCAATCCTCCAGCTCCCCTGCACGAGTTACCTGCATTTCGGACGAGTACCAAAGTATTTCCTGAAAGAATGTCATTGAATGTGTTTGATCCGATTTTCCTGCCAATTCGCATAGGGATCTCCCCGATGAGCTCGTTGTTGTTCAGGTCGAGCCAGACCAGACTGGTGCAGTTTCCCAGCTCTCTTGGTAGGCGACCGTGAAAGCTGTTGTTTCCAAGCTGTAAGACTGCTAGCCTTGGTAACAACCCGAGTTCGCGGGGGATTTGGCCTGTGAGATTGTTGTTTGCCAGAGAGATCCACTCAAGATTGATGGATTTGAGCAATTCCAGAGGAATGTGACCGTTGAGTTGGTTGTGGCTCAAGATAAGGTTCTTGAGTCTCTTTCATTGCCCTAGTTCTTGAGGGATTGTGCCTTGTAGCCCATTGTGCCATGCCATGAGCTTCTCAAGGCTCTCAAGCTTCCCGATCTCTGGCGGGATCGAGCCGGTGAGGTAGTTCAAGCTCAAATCAATGATCTTGAGGTTGGAACATTGTGATAGCTCAGCTGGGATGGCTCCATGGATGAGATTGTCTGGCGCTCGCAGCTCCTCGAGCGAGGCAGCTCCAGGACATAGATTGTGTGGGATGGTCCCTGAGAACCTGTTGGAGCTGAGGTCAAGAATCCGCAAATTCATGCACGATGAGATGGAAGGAGGAAACAGTCCGGATATGATGTTGAAACTCAAAACCAAGATCTCCAAGTTCTTGAGGCCCTCAAGAATTGGATCCGGAAAAGGGCCTGAAATGTTATTGTTGGACAGATCAAGAAACTCGAGCGATGAGCATGAAGATAGAGAGACAGGAATTGTGCCTGAAATGTTATTGCGCGAAAGATCGAGTTTCTGTAAATTGCTTAACCCTCTGACAGACTCTGGGATTCTCCCAATGAAAGAATTCGAAGACAAGCTCAAGAACACCAGTTTCGAGCAGGTTAAGAACGAGTCAGGAATGGAGCCAATAAAATTGTTTCCTGAAAGATCGAATCGCAACAAAGAACCACAAAAGCCCTCAATTTCCATACCCGAAATCGACCCAGAAAGATTGTTGGAGGAGAGATCAAGAAACTGTAGTCCTCGAGAGTTGGCCAGGAAATTTCCAGGCAAAGAGCCAGTCAACCCGTTGAGGCTCACATTCAGAGACTCAAGATTGGGACATTTAGAGGACAAATTCTCAGGAACTTTGCCTATAACCCCTGCAGCAGAGAGCTGGAGCTGTTTCATGCCAGACGGGAGCTGAAGCAAAGAACTCGACTCTGTGGTCAACGAATTGAAAGAAAGATTCAAGACAGTAAGCGAATCAAGAACTGATAAAGAATCAAGAGTGACATTTCCAAGAAGATTGGACCCAGAGAGGTCAAGCTCAGTGACCCTTCCATTAGAGCATGTGACTCCAAACCAGCTGCATGGACTCTTGTGGAGCTCCCAGCCAGACAAAGCTCCTTCAGGGTCATTCTTGAGCAGGTTCTTGAACCTGAGCAAACCCGAGGCGTCTGTCTTGATTGAAGTGGATGCATTGGGTGGTTCTCTTGCTGCAGAGGCTGTCAGAACTGTGAAGAGAAGAAGTGGTGTGGGGTCAAAATGGTGAGCTGAGGCTCTCTCCATTGAAGAAACAAGAACTGAGAGGCTCAGAGGATGTGCAGAGAGTATTAATCATAGAGAAAGTGTGTGGAGATGGTCTGTTCCTTTCACCTATATGAGTTTGTGGTGAAATGAATAGAGCAAAAGTGATGATGCATATAATGCTTTTCAATTTCTTGCTGGGCAAGCTATCTTCGTTGGGATAAGACTTTTTTTAATCAGCAATAAAACCCTAAATCATATTCTCAGCTAGGATTTGTGTTATACCTTGAAAAAATAAATATGCAGAGATTCAGAAAATCGAAAGTAGAGTAATAAACAAAAACACCATAATTTACCTTATTTGTCGACAATGTACCTGACTGCGTCTACAAACAGAGGAGAGAAATTTCCATGTTCAGTGTTTATTTTGACCAGCTAATTAAATCATAGCAGATTGTGCTGAGAGGTGAATTGAGTGATGATCTCTTACATCACAATGATCATCTCCAGCTACTAGCTTTAGAAAAAAGTATTCAAAACCACACCATGCTTCATTATTAAGAGATTATGATTGGAGAATTGCAATTTTGACCGTTGGAAAAGAGGTTTTTGAAAATATGTTGTTAATTATTAAGTGTGCAATTGTTGTGAGACCCTACCTGTAATCATCCTTATACTTTATGGGTTTGCCAAGAAATTATAAGGAGTAAATAAGGTTTTCCCCTCAATTAGTGGGAAATAAAGGAGCTTTTGATGCAAAAGCATTGGAAAATAAAATGTCTTTAAAGAGAGAAAAAAACCTTCCTATGATGACATTTTCAAGAACTTGACAAACATAGAATCAGAGAAATCACCACCCAAATCTAAATTTCAAAAAATAAATAAAGAGAGAATTTGAATTTGTACTGAATTAGGACTCCACCAGACCTGAACTCATAAAACACTACTGTGGTGATGAACCATATTCACCTACATTTTCAAAAAATTACAGTACTGATCAACAAGTCTTGGATCCAACATAGAACCTGAATCTTCTGGTTCTTGTGTCAGGAATTTCTGCAATTCATCAATAACCCCCTCGTCAAGTAACCGCCCGATGCTAGTTGAATCTTGCGCATCACCAGCGACGAATTCTCCTTCAGGAACGCAGCGACCTGAAGTATTTAACCTGAAAATCCAAAATGCAGGTTCTTTCAGAAATGCAGCGACCTAAAGTACTGAAACCTGAAGTTGTCATGTGTTTACCTCTAAACCCGAGTCCAGATTGGCCCTCTATTCGCTGGCTCGCCATCAAGTCACTAACATGAGGAAAATTATGTAGACTATTTTCCTTTTTCGTGCCTTAAATCCATTTTATACTTCTGAAATGGTAAGAAAAAGTTGTCTGTGGCGTTTAAGAAATGAACTAACAAAGTAATTATTTACTAAAATATATAATTAGTTTTATTGCTTCATAATTCTGGAAATCTATACTATTAACATTTAAACGTGTTTATTTTCTTAAATCGAGTTCCCACATCTCTACTGCACAATCGTGATTTGTGATGATGGAAACAAATATAAAGTGAAAACAATAGAGGTTAAAGTTAAATTATTCGGAGAAAATTATACCAACAAAAGCGATAAAGCAACAATGATGCATAATCGTTGATTGACTCAGTCAATTTCGGTGAAAAGTAACTATGATAAGGAAAATGAACATGATGAAGAATACTAACCTGCAAATGGCTAGAGACCTGGCGTCTAGTCAGCCCAGGCACTTGCATCGTCTTTTGGATTAATTTCGGGCGAGCATCTAAATCAAGAAAGCAACCAGAAACGATATTTACTAGTTTTTTTTTTCTAAATAAAACAGAATGTAGGTTTATGTTAGTCTTTTGCCCAGCACAGCTAGTGCTGTCAAGAACTTGCTGTGTAGCTCTCGGGTCCATATAGGCGGTCTCTTCCCTTGGAACAACCTCTGCCGTGTTCTTCAATGTTGTCCCATATCATCATCAGGGACACCGCACCTTTCTGTTGAGGACCAAATGCGCTCCCAAATATATGGCTTTCAGGATATTACCGTCATAATCAACTTCAAAGAATATAACTGCATTGATATAGGAGAAAATGGCAAAATGGTGTTGTATAATGTCATACTCTTGCAAGAGGGTGTTGTATACTTTGTTAATGACAAAAAAGTGTTGTCAACTTTGATTTTTAAGATTTGTATTGTGTAATAAGTTGTGATTCGTAAACTTGCCCTCTTATAAACATTGTTAGCTTCATCACGGCATTTTTGGAGATTGATTCAGAGATTTAATCCAAATTCCAAATTTCAAAACCTTGCTATATAATAATTAATAACTGTAAAAGGACATGAATAATGAATGTTCCTTGAATACAGAGCAATAGAATTTTTAACACCAATTCCAATCTATAGCTCTGCTTCTTGAACCTCAAGCACAACTCAACATCCCTACAAAAATGACAGACCTTGACAAGAACCAAATCAAAAACAAAAACCCTAACGCGATCGATGAACCCGTCACTCACACTTGATCGACCTGTAAATGTGGCGAACGAAGAGCAAGGAGGCACGAAAACCTACCATCCCGAGCATGAGAAAGAAACCGTAGCAGATGCAAGCCATGTACCCGAAGAAAAACGAAGTCTGCATGAAACCAGACATATCGGACCTCGCATAGTAGTAGTACAAGCAGTAGCCATAGATGAACAAACCAGTTGATCCTCCACAGAGAAAAGACCTGTCACAATAATTTATACAAGTTAACAAAAGTATCATTTGCAGAAGATAATCACATTATGTTGAAGCTAAATTGAGCTCTCCAAGTTCAAATAATGAGAAACAAGTTATGGGGTATATGATAACATTTTCTGGGTCCCAATCATTGACATCCAAAATCATAATACCGTTTTTTTTTCTTCTCCAATAACAAAAATGTTTTACCATTTTGTGTTGTCCAACTAAAATATTCTATAACTATAAAGATTCCGGTTGATTGCAAGAAGTAGTATAGGTGTATAATCCTATTTTTTGTAATTAGTAGTTATGTACTTTTTTATTGTAAGAAGTAGCGGTAGACTTGCCATTTTTTCTGCAAAATGGGTAAATTGATCCAAAATGGAGATATATCTTTCAGGAATTAAAAACTAAAACCCATCAATATAATATTTATTTTTCCACTTGTCGAAGTTTTTTTAATCCTTACTCTAGGGGTAGTTTCCTTATTTTTGGACAAATTTACTTATTTTGCGAAAACAAAAAATGGTAAGTTGGCAGCTATTTTTTGCGATAAAAAATTACAGTTACTAATGTTTGCAATTAACCCTAAAGATTTATATATCAAAAGATGCTCAACCAGATACAATAAAAACACGAAATCTAATTGCAATGCAGAGATTAAGTTAATATAGTTAAGAAAATTGTAATGCACAGAAAATATGTACCTCCACCACCATTCATGATCTTCTGCAGCAAGCTGGAAGTAGGTCAAAGCAACGGTAATGAAGGCAGTAACAATCAAAAGAATGATGAAGACGATAAACAGGATGCTGTAAATCGTGTAAATCCTGTGACCCCAAACACTAGCAAATATGTAATAAAGCTCGATATAAATAGCGCTGAAAGGGAGAAACCCGGCCATTGCCATCTGAGGAACGGTGCTCCTGTACCAAGGCAGCTGTGGAATCTCTCGCGGGTACTTTGTCGTGCGACAGGGAGCGTGGAACTCGGGCCTGCTGTTTTTTCCAGCTATACCGCCCAGCACGAGCAATGGGGACGTCACCAGAGTCCATATCAGAACTATCACCATGATAGTCCCGAAAGGCAGCGCTGCCGTGGCACTGTATATGATAGCGACAGTGTTGAGAAAGCAGAACGTGAGGAATAAGGGGCCACAGAAGAGGCTTCCCGTCAGCAATAGGTTTCTCACCTGTATCATATCAAGCAATGCAACAGAAAACCGCATTATAGAATTAGAGTATCATATTGTAAGACATGTTACTTATCCTCAGAATCCATGCATACCCAGTTTGATCCTTCGAGCTGGCGATAGAAAGATGTGGATACATATCCAGCAATTCCAGATGTGAGCGCATATATGACCACCAGAGCAGTAAATAGAGCGCCTCGATTGTAAGGATAAAAAACACCAACCAGTGCAAGCATGAATATGAACACAGTGCTGAAGATGGATGCACATAAGCATAAAGAAACATATATAACTGATAAACGATTAGTGTTAATTAGTGTTGATTAGGGTTTCAAGATTTGCAATACTCACAGAGTGAATAACTGGGCGCCAGAGCCAAGGGCAGCGGAGAACAAAGACTTTTGCTTCGGGTACCTAAAGACATCGCCATGGATGTACTTCCATCCCGTCTCATCCTGGTCATCAGCTGCTTCCTCATCTTGAGCGTACCTTTTATTCAAAACAGTTAAAATAAAAACAAACTAAAGAAAGCAGCAGTTTTCGTATGTCATACATCTTACTTCATGAAATCGTTCTTCAACACTCGCATGAGAATTGTCGCCAGGAAACCAGTCAGGAGGAGAACCGTGACACACGAGTTTATAATCGAGAACCAGTGAATCTCCAAGTGATGAGGCAGTGAAGAGGCCTGGGAGTACTTGTCCATCCTGTTCTCAAAGGGCGTGTCGGTCTCCTTCCATTTAACAGTGTACATGAATTCCGTATCCACCTCCTTGTCCTCTGTCAGGTCCAGCAGGGAGTGAGGGTCCATCTGAGCGCTGATCTCAATCACACGGTCCTTGTTGTAGAGAACATCGAACTGGATGTGCTTGTAGAGGTAATATCTGTATTGGCTCGGGTCTGTTTTCCCTTCCCTGTCGACTTTACCGATGAAGCCCCAAATTGGCAAATCATCGTAGTACATTTGGAAGTAGTAGTCTTTCTTGACAGCGTTACGGAACTGAGTGATTTCTTCCTTTGTCAGCCTCTTCCTGCAAACGACATAAGAGTCTTTCTCGTCTCTAAAGTGCAGTTTATAGGGAGCGCTCACTAGGCGGTCTCCGTTCAAAACCTCCCCGAGCGCTTCCCTCTTCTCCTTTAAATGATCTGCCATCCTCAATCAACCAAACCACAATCACATCCCTCAAGTCATTCCAGATGATTTTACTCTATCAACATCTTTATCCACAAAATCCCAATTATGATGGAACCAAAAATGGAAACAAAATCCTAAACCATTTCTAAATTCAGAAAATGGGTACTTCGCCAAATATAATCAACACATAAATACAGAAAAAAGGTTTGGGATTGAACCTGGAATGCAGAATGGCAGATCAAAATAGCGATAGGTTTCACTGAAATCAAACAAAAACATCAAAACCCATCAAATTTCAAAGGAAAAAACGTCACAATAAACACATTTCCACCACGAATCGAACCCAAAACACACAAACACCTTCACATTACAATCCAAACCCTCAAAACACACAATCTCAGCACAAGAATCAAATTCTAAACACAACATTCTGAATCTCATCGACCCATTACCGCAACCATTCTGAATCCAAACCCAAAACACACAAACACCTTTGACATCACAATCCAAACCCTCAAACACACGAATCATATCCCAAACACAATTTTTTGAATCTCATCGACCCATTTCAGCAACCATTCTGAATCCAAACCCAAAACACACAAACACCTTCTACATTACACTCCAAACCCTCAAAACAAACGAATCAAATTCTAAACACAACACTCCAAACCTCATCGACCCATTTGCGCAACCACTAAGTTCATAGATCAGAAACAAACCCATTTATTAAAATTGGGACCCAAACCCAGATCGAGAGAGAGGATCGATCACCTGGGGTTGTGGAAAGGACCGACCTTGTTGGCGTAGAGAGGAACGGGATCGTCGGAGTTGTACCGGTGATCATTGCCGTCGGATCTCACATTCACTGCACAGAATGCGATCAAGATCGTCGCTACGAAAATGGGTTTCATGGTTCTCTCCGATCCAAGAGATACACTCACAGTCACTGCTGAATATATTTTTTTTGGAGCCGAAAATGAACAAAAATGTATTTATATTACGAAAATATTTACAGAAATCAAATATTAAGAATAAACGAACAAAACCTACCATAAATTTAAATTAAATGTATAGGATTCCAAACTAAATATTGGATTTTATAAAAAAAAATTTGAAGGAGGATTTTATAAAAATTAAAATGTTTAATCAGTGACATTTTTAGTTACATATAATATAACATATTTTCTTTAAGCAAAAGCATACACCTTTATTTATGAATACAAGTCTGCTTGCTTCTCAATCATAGCGATATTAAATTCCTTGAGAATAAATTATATTTCATGTATATAATAACTCGTATAAATTTTAATTTGCTGGTCGTTGAAAATTTTTAAGGTATTATAATAAATGCATTAATAACAGAGTTAGAAAGGAAAATGTTGATTTTCCCTAGAAAATTCATACTAATAGAATATTAAAGTTTGTATATTTAACTGATCGAGTAATCAAATTTAAGTCTCGGTCATATGAATTCAAGTTGGTATCTCTTATATCACTTTAATATTTACATAAGACTAGTGTTGTAAAAATCGCTCACATATGCTTTGGCGGAAATTTTAGAACACCGACCCATATTTTTGTAAACAGACAAAATTGGTTAGATGAACTTAGGCTCGTTATCTTTTTCAAATTTGATTTTTCTCTAAAATGAATATGCAAAAAATTAAAATAATTTATACTAATAGGTTATTTTGATTTTCTAAAGGACATGAATGTAATTAAAATTAATTCTATCCTAAATATCTATTCTACTTTTTATATATTATAATTTATATTTTCATTGTGCATTATAATAATTTATTCGATAATTTTTAGAAAATATATATATATATAATCAATCACCAAATTATTAGAGTTCATATCCATTCAATTAGTGCATGACATTTAAATTTTGAATGATAAAATGGTAGAAAGGAAGCTATTAAATATTAATGGTTAACTATATTAGTGCATGACATTTAAATTCTGAATGATAAAATGGTAGAGAGGAAGCTATTAAATATTAATGATTAACTATATACAATAAGAAAGAATAAAAAAAAAGACAAAATAATCACAGGTTCATGCTACGATACTATTTTAAAAATCTTAATTCCATATTAAATGAATCGCTTATACATGAATGGTGAAGGCTATATAAAGGAAACTATTAATTATGCAAAATTAGATAACCTAAAGAAAATGAAATAAGTGTGAAATCATTTATGATTATTACTCATATAAATTACAAGCACACACTGCAATTCCTCATTTCTCACATTAGCAAACAAAACAAAAATCATATGCCTCGTCGTACCCGGGAAGAAGTCACACGACGGGTGGTCGTGGGCGCGACTCCTCGTTTTATCCCGAAGCGCAACAAAGTTCTTTGGAAAATTTTCAAACTCATGTCATCGTGTTTCTTACCAAATTCCAAAAGCTCACCTCTCGTCTTTCCATACTCTGTTGATCCTTAATTCATATATATATTTTTCTATTTATCATCTTGCATCACAGGTACTTATTTCTCTCTTTTAATTGTTTTTTCTATTTCCCATATCGGTGATAAGTTAATAAATTATCTTTATTCTTGTCCCTCCAACTTGTTTATTTTTATGAGATATGAATTGTGATGTTATTTTTTTGTCAAATGATTGACACTGCTCACTTTCTAGTATGTTCAGGAAAAGTAATGTATTGTTCAAAAAAATTATTAACATTCGAGTAATTTAATTGGTCTCTTGAATAATTAATTCGGCTAAGTCTTATTGGTCATGACATTAATACGAATGCATTTTATTTGTATTTTACCCCTACCCGTTTAATTTAATTAATTTATAATTTATGAATATCCGTGTCCATTTTTTCGAGAAAAGATGTGAGTTCCTTCACATGTTATTAAATATTTTTGAAACTATATATACTTAAGTTAATTTTACAAATTAATAGAATTATTATTAAAGTTTGATATTATGAATCTAATCAATGGCACTGTTTCCGTCTCCGGCGAGGATCCTCAAATCTGAACGAAAACAAGGTGGAGAATTTTCGAATCTGGATGAGAACGGGGTAGGGATTGAACGAGGTATCCCCACCTCGATCCACCCCGATATATTAAAAATTATAATTAAAGGTTATATTTTAATATGTATATTTAATGAAATAATAATATTTTAAGTATATATTTATATTAAAATAATACTTTTTAATACAAATTTTATTAAAAGTAAATATATGTTAGTATTATTTTTGGTTGAAAATATTAAAAAGACGGAAATTTCGCACCTCCGTTAAAAACATGGAATTTC
>JAYMTP010000018.1:0-63480 GCA_036897365.1 Geranium brycei
TATCTGAACCAGCCTTCGTTTCGGGACTTGTTGAGTAAAGCTGAGGAAGAGTTCGGGTTCGATCATCCTATGGGAGCTCTCACCATCCCCTGCAGAGAGCAAATCTTCATTGATCTCACTTCTAGCTTGAGTAGATGTTGAGAGTGAAAGTACACTAACTGTTCAATGACAGTTTTGTAGATTAGACACAACCAGTCTCATGTGTACATGTTTTGAGAAAGTTAATATACTGATACAATTTTATCACTATGTTCTTATTGAATTGTGTGACTTAATTTCATTTTGATTGCCAGTCTTTTATCAAGTCTTTAGAAGAAAAAAAAAATTATCAGCAAAAAGGGCAATATATTAAAATGCTGGCAATTAATTCCTGAGGAGGGAATTGTTCATAAAAAATCATTAGTTAAGGGAATTGTTTCTCTTTTCTTTAATATTATCATTTAATTGCTGATAAAAAAATTATGTTATATTAAATGACAAAGGTGATTGGCATCAAAATATATCTCTGTGTGTGAAGTAGATTCACTTAGATCACATGGTTCTTTCTTTTTCATGTTCATCAATAAATTACCAAGTAGCTGAGACTTCACATCTCAACCACATTATAAGGGACCCATAGAAGTTATGGAGATGTTCATGTAGGTCCATCTCTTCCTAATTTTGACTTGTTACTTCAACTCTTGAACATGACCAAGCAAGAACAGTATAAACAAATATACAGCAAATTGTATTATAATCATCAATCAATCCAAGATAGAAAAAATGTCTCAAATTTACTGAATTTTTTCTATTGTCAACAAATTCCTCAAAGGAACAAAAAAAGTATCCATGAATTTACATTTCATGCCAAGTAAAAAATGTTAGTCTTCAATGATTCTCACTTCTTATTGAAGGCAAGAAATGACATTGAAATAAGTCTCTTCGTCGCAGGGAATAGTCAAGCCGCCCATTGGATGATCGAAACCAAACTCTTCCTCAGCTTTGCTCAGCAGATCGAGAAATGAAGGTTGGTTCAGGTGAGACACCGGAACTAGGAATCTCTTCTTCTGTGTCTCTCCGACATAAACTGCTAAAAACCCTTTTGGGACATGTAGAGATGTTGAGTCCACCTTATTTGCGCGGCGCATAATCTGCTTGCCAAGAATCCCAAAACCCATTTTCTGTTTCTTGATGTAAATCTAAAGAAGTGGTTCAAGAGATGGTTGTGAGAGAGAGAGCTGTTGAGATAAGTCTTGAGTTTGCTGTGAGTTGTGATCCTAAGTTGGCCCTATATTTATAGATGAAAATGTATATGCATTGTTTTCAAGATAATCACATGGCTGTGTCTTGAAACCAATCAAACTCTCAAGTTGGGGACTGAAAGTCACAGTCTGCATATTGGTTGAGGAACATGTTGGCCTATCAATGTCTTGGAAATGAACCAATGGTGCATAGTTGAGACTGCTCATTTTTGATATAAATGCCACAAATGATTCAGTGGTCAGAATTTGGTTGCATCAAGACATATGAAGAGGGTATCACTATCACATGGTACAAGATTCAGACATCTATCTATATGGGACAAGCTTCAGACATCTAACATGTTGTGTACTTAATTTCTCAAGTGACCTAAGAGTCAATCATAGCTTGAAGAAAGATATGTGGTGCTGTGTTGTTAACCATTTGGAGAATCAAATGGCCATTACTTGCTTATCACATTCAAGACAATACCATGTGATAGTGTCTTCTGACCTCTCAATGCAAGGACTTTCTCTTATACAATCTCATCTTATAAATATGTTCATAAACTTGAATTCCAATTCACAATCAACTGATAAAGTTTTTGTATACTCTCAATAGCTTATCCTATTTCCCACAATTTTATCAGCTACCTTTTATTGATTTTCTTCATTAGCCCTACACTTTTAGCAAAGATGGGTTTTCGTATACCTCGTGCCATTCTAGCCAAGCAAGTTCTTCGCCGTAGCAAGGCAGATTCAACATCTTTAGATGTGCCAAAAGGGTTTTTAGCAGTTTATGTTGGAGAGACACAGAAGAAGAGATTTGTGGTTCCGGTTTCTTACCTGAACCAACCTTCATTTCTCGATCTTCTGAGCAAAGCTGAGGAAGAGTTTGGATTTGAGCATCCAATGGGTGGCTTGACGATTCCTTGCGACGAAGAGACTTTTTGCAGCATCACTTCCTGCCTTCAATAGAAGCAAGCTACACAAAAGACTAACTTGTAGTTTAAGTTATAGCAGATAGAGAATGTAACATCATGTACAAGTTTTTGTTCCTTTTTGAAAGAAAAGAGAAGTGAGTAGGAACTTACTGTCACAAATTTCAGTTTCTTTAACAGAAATGAATGCAATCTTTTTCACCACTTCATTGCTTTTATCAAATATTGATCATATGTTACATATTACTCTAACATAGTTTTATTCAAGGGGATCATCTACTTTTGTTGGAAAGAACTTATGAAGCGTACGCGTTTTTGTTCAATAAGGATGGCATAAATATTATTTTACAGTCTGTATAATCAGTCCCTACACCATCAACTTCTTGATGAGAACCTGCAAAAACAGATCCATGTGATCATCAGGTGTTTCTGTCTCTCGTTATCTTCTTTTCTAGTCTCATATTATTTAAGCT
This sequence comes from Geranium brycei, assembly GCA_036897365.1. Taxonomy (NCBI): domain Eukaryota; kingdom Viridiplantae; phylum Streptophyta; class Magnoliopsida; order Geraniales; family Geraniaceae; genus Geranium; species Geranium brycei. The sequence goes on from JAYMTP010000018.1 coordinate 2,632, forward strand.
TAAATTTGTAGGCCATCTACTAGTTGAAGAGCACTGTGCCCTACAAAAAATTCAGCTAAAGAAAAGTAGGACATATGAAGAGGGTATCACATGGTTTTGTCTTCTCAGCAAATTATTCAGAGAGAATTGAACCTCAAAACATGTATAGCTTGGTGATATATGGTTCTGTTTAGTTGACCACTTTTTTTTTTGCTCAGCAGTAACAAAAAATTTTATTGATGAAACCAACAAAAGCTTCCAAGGAAGAACTAGAGCCAGCAAAATACATCAAGAAAGAGTGGAATGAGAACAAAATACAGATAGAAACTTGCGACAGAGAAACATTGAAACTTGGGACGCAAGAATCAAAAACCCAATATTTGCTGATAAGTTAGTTGATCGTTGGTTTTAGGCTTTACATCTAAACATCAAATAGTCTAATAAAAAACCCAATATTTGTTGATAAGTTAGTTGACCTTTGGTTTTAGGCTTTACATCTAAACATCACATTGTCTTGTCTTTTGCAATGCTCATCAATAAATCACTAAGTGGCTGAGATTTCACATTCCAACCATTGTATGATAAACATCATCAATCAATCCAATGAAGAAAAAATGTCTGAAATTTACTGATCTTTTTCTATTGTCAATCAAGTTCCTGGAAGGAACAAAAAAAGTATACATGAATTTACATTTCCTGTTAAATCAAAACTGTTAAAATCTTCTATAACTCTCATTTCTTCCTATTGAAGGCAAGAAATGACATTGAAATAAGTCTCTTCATCGCAGGGAATCGTCAAGCCGCCCATTGGATGCTCGAATCCAAACTCCTCTTCGGCTTTGCTCAGCAGATCAAGAAATGAAGGCTGGTTCAGGTAAGACACCGGAACTAGAAACCTCTTCTTTTGTGTCTCTCCGACATAAACTGCTAAGAGCCCTTTTGGCACATGCAGAGATGTTGAATCCACTTTATTTGCGCGGCGCAGAATCTGCTTGCCAAGAATCCCAAAACCCATTTTCTGTTTTGTGATGTAAATCTAAGGAAGTGATTCAAGAAATGGATGTGAGAGAGAAAGCTGTTGAGATAAGTCTTGAGTTTGCTGTGAGTTATGATCCTAACTTGGCCATATATATATAGAAGAATAGTTATATGCATTATTTTCAAGGGTCTCATCACATGGCTTTGTCTTGTGACCAATCAACTCAAGTTGGGTACTGAAAGTCATATTCTGCATATTGGTTGAGGAACATATTGCCCTATCAATGTCTTGGAAATGAACCTATGGTGCATAGTTGTTGTGACTACTCATTTTTGATGTAAATGTCACAAATGATTCAGTGGTCAGAATTTGGCACCATCACATGGTACAAGATTCAGACATCTACATGGGACAAGCTTCAGACATCTAACATGTTGTGTATTTAACTTCTCAAGTGACTCAAGAATCAAGTATAGCTTCAAGACAGTTATGTGGTGTAAACCATTTGGAGTATCAAATGACCATTATTAGCTTATCAGTTTCAAGACAGTACCATGTGATGTCCTCATGACCTATATGTCCTTAGACCCATATTGTGTTTTTCTTATAACATTTAATCTTATAAATATATGCATAAATTTGAATTCCAATTCACAACCAACTGACAAAGTCTTTGTATCCTCTCAACAGCCTATTCCATTCCAACAATTTTCTCTGTCACTACTAAAACAAAGATGGGTTTTCGCTTGCCTCGTGCCATCCTAGCCAAGCAAGTTCTTGGCTGAGCAGGAAGCAAGGCAGATTCAGCATCTCTAGATGTAGTACCAAAAGGGTTCTTAGCAGTTTATGTCGGAGAGACACAGAAGAAGAGATTTGTGGTTCCGGTGTCTTACCTGAACCAACCTTCATTTCTCGATCTTCTGAGCAAAGCTGAAGAAGAGTTTGGATTCGATCATCCAATGGGAGGCTTGACTATTCCATGCGACGAAGAGACTTTTTGCAGCATCACTTGCTACCTTCAATAGAAACAAGATACACAAAAGACTAGCTAACTTGTAGTTTAAGTTATAGCAGATTGAGAATGTAACATCATGTACATGTTTTCGTTCCTTTTCGGAAGAAAAGAGAAGTGAGTAGGAACTTACTGTCACAAACTTCAGTTTCCTTAACAGAAATGAACACAATCTTTTTCACCACTTACATTGCTTTTATCAAATGCTAACCAAGTAACTTTACATCAACCTAATATGTAACATTGATCATATGTTACATATTACTCTAACATAGTTTTATTCAAGTGGATCATCCACTTTTGTTGGGAAGAACTCGTGAAGCGTACACGTTTACGTTCAATAAGGATGACATAAATATTATTTACAGACTGTATAATCAGTCTCTATACCATCAACTTCTTGAGGTTAACCTGCAAAGACAGATACATGTGAACATCAGGTGTTTCTGTCTCCTGTTATCTTCTTTTCTAGTCTCATATCATAAGCTTAAATTTGTAGGTCATCTACTAGTTGAAAGGCACTGAGTCTCTGGCCTACAAAAGATTCAGCTAAAGATCAGTAGGGCATATGAAGAGGGTGCAACATGGTTTTGTCTTCTCAGCCAATTAATTAGAGAGGATTGAACCTCAAAACTACTTCATCCTTGGGTATGAGACAAACTTCAGACATGTATAGTTTTGTTTAGTTAACCACTTACAGAACCAAAAACCCAATATTTGGTGATAAGTTAGTTATAAATCACTAAGTAGCTGAGATTTCACACTCCAACCACATAAGGGACCTATTGAAGTTATGGAGATGTTCATCTGCATGGTTGACTTATTAAACTTAACTCTTAAACATGAACATGCCAGAAATGCAGAAACAAATATGCAGCAAATTGTATAATAATCATCATCAATCAATCCAATGAAGACAAAATGTCTGAAATCTACTGATTTTTTTCTATTGTCAACAAAGTTCCTCAAAGGAACAAAAAATGTATATACATGAATTTACATTTCCTGGTAAGTCAAAACTGTTAAATTCTTCTATAAGTCTTACTTCTTCCTATTGAAGGCAAGAAATGACATTGAAATAGGTCTCTTCATCACAGGGAATCGTCAAGCCACCCATTGGATGCTTGAATCCAAACTCTTCCTCAGCTTTGCTCAGCAGATCGAGAAATGAAGGCTGGTTCAGGTAAGACACTGGAACCACAAACCTTTTCTTCTGCGCCTCTCCGACGTAAACTGCTAAGAACCCTTTTGGCACATGTACAGATGTTGAATCCACCTTGTTTGCGCGGCGCAGAATCTGCTTGCCAAGAATACCAAAACCCATTTTCTGTTTCTTGATGTAAATCGAAAGAAGTGATTCAAGAAATGGTAACAGAGAAAGCTATTGAGATAAGCCTTGAGTTTGCTGTGAGTTATGATCCTAACTTGGCCATATATTTATAGATGAAAATGTATATGCATTATTTTCAAGAGAGTCACATGGATGTGTCTTGAAACCAATCAATTCAAGTTGGGGACTGAAAGTCACATTCTGCATATTGGTTGAGGAACATGTTGCCCTATCACTGTCCTGGAAATGAACCAATGGTGCATAGTTGTGACTACTCATTTTTTACATGAATGGCTCAGAATAGTACCCTTTTGGATACGAGACATGCTCGCGACATGTAACAACAGTATAACCTTGAATCTTGCATGTCCTCCTCTAATTGAAGTCCCTACAAGAACTCTCTATCTTAGCATTAATCTCACATGGTATGTGTCCTTGACCAGTTGCTATGTAGGACATGATCTTGGTGAAGGGTTAGTAAGAAAATAAATTCATGTGATGAGTAGTCAACTATGCACCATTTGATTCAATGGTCATAATTTGGTTAAATTAAGACATCCCAAGAGGGTATCACATGATACAAGATTCAGACATCTAACATGTTAGTGTATTTATTTTCTCAAGTGACTCAAGAGTCAAGCATTGCTTGAAGACATATATGTGGTGTTAACCATTTGGAAAATCAAATATCCATTATTTGCTTATAGGTTTCAAGACAATACCATGTGATGTCCTCATGACCTATATGTCCTTAGACCATATAGTGTTTTCTTATAACATTTCATCTTATAAATATATGCATAAACTTGAATTCCAATTCACAACCAACTGATAAAGTCTTTTGTATCCTCTCAATAGCCTATTCTATTTCCATCAATTTTCTCAGTTACCTTTTCTTTATTTTCTTCATTAGCCCTACACATTAAACAAAGATGGGTTTTCGTTTACCTCGTGCCATTCTATCCAAGCAAGTTCTTCGCCGTAGCAAGGCAGATTCAACATCTCTAGATGTGCCAAAAGGGTTCTTAGCAGTTTATGTTGGAGAGGCGCAGAAGAAGAGATTTTTAGTTCCGGTGTCTTTTCTGAACCAACCTTCATTTATTGATCTGCTGAGCAAAGCTGAAGAAGAGTTTGGATTTGAGCATCCAATGGGTGGCTTGACGATTCCTTGCGACGAAGAGACTTTTTGCAGCATCACTTCCTGCCTTCAATAGAAACAAGCTACACAAAAGATTAACTTGTAGTTTAAGTTATAGCAGATAGAGAATGTAACATCATGTACATGTTTTTTGTTCCTTTTTTCCTTTTCGAAAGAAAAGAGAAGTGAGTAGGAACTTACTCTCACAAACTTCAGTTTCTTTAACAGAAATGAGCAGTCTTTTTCACCACTTACATTGCTTTCATCAGTTGTGCTTTTGTATTGAATTCAACTTCTAACATTTGTTTTCATATCATGGAACGGAAATACGATTTCGATAACAGATAACTATAAATATTTTCATCAGATACTAAATTTCCATGCTGGTGACAGTATTATCTGATCATATAAATTCATGTGTTACATATTACTCTATAACATTGTTTCATTGAATAGAGACAAACTTCAGACATATATAGCTTGCTGATATATGGTTTTGTTTAGTTCACCATTTTGCAGAATCAATTACCCAATATTTTCTGATATATATGGTTCTGCTCCTATTTTTTCGTTTTCAGAAAAAGAAAGAAAGAGAAATGCTTAGTATGAATATTGTACCACATGTTTTTATCAACAAAGAAGTGAAGACTTACAGTTTTGACTTAGCAGAAAATGTAGCTTCATTTCATGTGTATACATTTTGTTCCCTTTTTACCCTTTCGACAGAGTTAAACCCTAAACTCCAATAGAAAGAAGTGAGAAACAGAGAAGAACAAGAGGTTTAGCTTAGCATGAATGTATGTATGTATGGTTCATCACCTCAAACACTATAAGATTGGTTTTTAATGTTTATTCAGAATGATTATCAGTATTTTGCTATAAAAAAACTATGAACAATGATCAGTAGTACCATAATCTTGATGATTTCAGTACATGAAACTTGTACTTCAAGCATCTTTTGCACTAAAAACTATAGGTTATATGAGTTCTAACAGTTTCTTCAGTTCATCAAACCTTTTGTTTTGAACTATTTCTGATTACTTATTAAACTCAACTCTTGAACATGAACAAGCCAGAACTGTAGAAGCAGATATGCAGCAAATTATGTACATTGACCAACATCAACCCAATGAAGAAAAAATATTTGAAATATAATGATTTCTTTCTATTGTCAATAAAGTTCCTCAAAGGAACAAAAAAAAGTATATACATGAATTTACATTTCCTGCTAAGTAAAAATTGTTAAAGTCTTCTATAACTCTCATTTCTTCCTATTGAAGGAAAGAAATGACATTGAAATAGGTCTCTTCGTCGCAAGGAATTGTCAAGCCTCCCATTGGATGATCGAATCCAAACTCTTCTTCTGCTTTGCTCAGCAGATCAAGAAATGAAGGTTGGTTGAGAAAAGACACCGGAACTAGAAATCTCTTCTTCTCCGCCTCTCCAACATAAACTGCTAAGAACCCTTTTGGCACATCTAGAGATGTTGAATCTGCCTTGCTACGGCGAGGAACTTGCTTGGCTAGAATGGCACGAGGTAAACGAAAACCCATCTTTGTTGAAATTGTAGGGCTAATGAAGAAAATCAAGAAAAGGTAACTGAGAAAATTGTGGGAAATAGGATAAAGCTATTGAGAGGATACAAAAGACTGTATCAGTTGGTTGTGAATTGGAATTCAAGTTTATGCATATATTTATAAGATGAAATGTTATAAGAAAACACTAAATGGTCAAGGACATATAGGTCATGAGGACATCACATGGTACTGTCTTGAAAACTATAAGCAAATAATGGGCCATTTGATTCTCCAAATGGTTAACACCACATATGTCTTGTATCTATACTTGACTCTTGAGTCACTTGAGAAAATAAATACACTAACATGTTAGATGTCTGAATCTTGTACCATGTGATACCCTCTTCAGATGTCTTAATGCAACCAAATTCTGACCACTGAATCAAATGGTGCATAGTTGACTACTCATCACATGAATTTTCCTACTAATCCTTCACCAAGATCATGTTCTACATAGCAACTGGTCAAGGATACATACCATGTGAGATTAAAGCTAAGATAGAGAGTTCTTGTAGAGACTTCAATTAGAGGACATGCAAGATTCAAGGTTATACTGCCGTTACATGTCGCGAGCATGTCTCATGTCCAAAAGGGTACTATTCTGAGCCATTCATGTCAAAAATGAGTAGTCTCAACTATGCACCATTGGTTCATTTCCAAGACATTGATAGGCCATCATGTTCCTCAACCAATATTCAGAATGTGACTTTCAGTACCCAACTTGAGTTTGATTGGTTTGAAGACACAACCATGTGATTCTCTTGAAAATAATGCATATACATATTCATCTATATATATGGCCAAGTTAGGATCATTACTCGCAGCAAACTCAACACTTATCTCATTAACTTTCTCTGTCACAACCATTTCTTGAGTCATCCTTTAGATATTCATTAAGAAACAGAAAATGGGTTTTGGGATTCTTGGCAAGCAGATTCTGCGCCGCGCAAATAAGGTGGACTCAACCTCTCTACATGTGCCAAAAGGGTTTTTAGCAGTTTATGTCGGAGAGACACAGAAGAAGAGGTTTCTAGTTCCGGTGTCTTACCTGAACCAGCCTTCATTTCTTGATCTGCTGAGCAAAGCTGAGGAAGAGTTTGGATTTGATCATCCAATGGGAGGCTTGACGATTCCCTGCGACGAAGAGACCTATTTCAATATCATTTCTTGCCTTCAATAGGAAGAAGTGAGAGTCATAGAAGACTTTTAACAGTTTTGACTCAACGGGAAATGTAAATTCATGTATATACTCTTTTTTGTTCCTTTGAGGAACTTGATTTAACATTAGAAAAAATAGTAAGTTTCAGACATTTTTTCTCCATTGGTTTGTTGATGATCACTATACAATTTGATGCATTTTTGTTTCTACTGTTCTTGCATGTTCATGTTCAAGAGTTAAAATTTAATAAGTCAACCAGGTAAAGAATGGCCTACATCAACATCACTAGGTCTCTTGTAATGTGGTTGGAATGTGAAGTCTCAGCTACTTTGTAGTTTATTGATGAACATGCAAAAGACATAACCATGTGATCTTTAGGTGTCAAGTCTATATCCAAAGGTCATCTTCTCATCCACACAAAGATATGTTTAGATGTCAATTACCATTTTTTTCATTTACCAATTAAATATAAAATCTAACTCAATCCTAACTTAAATTACTATTTAGCCCTTAACCTAACTCTCATCCCACACCTGCTCCCAGACCGATAACACACTTTACCCATTCTTTAGTGTGTAAACGAGGGGAGATCAATCACATTGAGCACTTAAACGAGCAAATCAAGTCGAAGGAGCAAAATACCTCACGTAGTTTGGATCCCCTCCCTAAGGATCACTACGTGGAATGCTAGAGGTATTGCCTTCTTACAAAAACAGAGTCATCGGAAGCTCATTGTCAGTCACTGGTCAACCTTCATTTTGATTCAGGAAACCAAAAGTGAGGTCATTCAACCTATTCTATTTCGGTTTCCTTGGATTCTTAAGGGATTGAGATTCTCTTTTCAGCCTCATCTTATGGCACAGTGAGCCTTGTTCTTCTAGGGTACTTGTGATTCTCCGACGATTTTTTTTCTGAAAATCAAGATCAAGATTATGGGAATTTCCATTCATCTCATTGGGAGCTCTGCCAGTGACATTCTTTGTCGGGTTCTTGCCGCTTGGACCTTCTCCCCATCTCAGCATGACCTAAAGACGCTACTCGGTAGACCTCCGACCTAAATGACCTCTCTTCATGAGAACTTTCTTGCTGACGTGACTTTGGCTCTCTGTTTTTCTTTTTCTCAGTTACTTTTTGTTATTGTACCTTTTCTTTAGTACAATAATATTCTTACAACTTATAAAAAAAATGAGGGAAGATGTAAAAAAAAATGCTATCATTTTGATCGTTTTTGTTACATTGAATCACCCTATTTTTGTTACGGTTTTTCCATCATAAGGATCAACAAATGATTTTGAGAAGCCCACTAAGACTGGCTTAGGTGGTCAAAACAAACACTGGCTCATATGAAATTCATGACTCAAATTTTAGTGAGTCACTTGCTTAAGATCAGATATGAAAGTTAAGTAACTTAATTTTCCAAGGACTTGACAGTGAGACTGAGAATCAGAATGAAATGAAGTAAAAACTTCTAATAGGAACCAAGTAATAAAATTGTATTTAACTTTAAACTTTCTCAAAACATGTACATGAGACTGGTTGTGTCTAGTCTACAAAACTTGTCCTCTTGCTTTTAACATCTACTCAAGCTAGAAGTGAGATCAATGAAGGTTTCCTCTTTGCAGGGAATGGTGAGAGCTCCCATTGGATGATCGAAACCGAACTCTTCCTCAGCCTTACTCAACAAGTCCCGAAACGAAGGCTGGTTCAGATAAGACAACGGAATCACAAATCTCTTCCTCTGCCTCTCCCCGACATACACAGCCAAGTACCCTTTTGGAACCTCAGCCGAGGCTGAAGTTGCTGATTGTTTGGAGTTCAGGATTGACCAACGAAGAATCTGCTTAGCATTCATCAATACAGGAAACCGAATAGCCATGGAAAAGTTTATGATGAGATGAACAATAGAGCAGAAAATGGATGACAAGTTTTGGTAGGAGATGATGTTCTGAGGAGTTTGGTTTTGTTTGGGTGAGTCTGTGTATATATAGATGGAAATGGATATGTATGTAATCTACAGGTGAGTTAGTGGTGTCAAAGCATTTAGGTAGGTTTTGGAGATAGACATGAGCACATGTATGATCATACACTTATATAACATTATGTTCACATAAATCTGAAGAACAGCCCAACAAAAGAAACCCACTTGAAAGTGAAAGGATTCAGATAAGACAAGCTAACCTCTAGACGATGAATCGATGAATGATCAATGCTTGAGAAGACACAGACCAAACCCGAAAACCATTAGCATCCACAATTTTTTGCAAGACATGGTTTCCAAAATCCAGCTAATAGGGCAGTATTGATCTTCAGCGTGTAGGGCATGATGTTCTTCAACCAATATGCAATGATATGGTTTTCATGACAAAACCATGTGATTGATTTCCTTATGAGCTACGTCTTCATCTATAAATATGCACAAATTAGGATCACAACTCACAACCAACTCCAAATCCCATAGTCTCAACAACCTTCTTCTTACTCCAACAACAGTTTTCTATTACAATATCAACCAAAATCAGAAAATGGGTTTTCTTGCAAAGAAAATTCTCGGAAGGTCTATCTCGAATGCAAGCAAGGTGGATTCAAGATCACTCCATGTACCAAAAGGGTTTCTTGCGGTTTATGTTGGAGATTCGGAAAAGAAGAGATTTGTGGTTCCCGTGTCCTATCTGAACCAACCTTCATTTCTTGATCTGTTGGGCAAAGCTGAAGAAGAGTTTGGATTCGATCATCCAATGGGTGGCTTGACAATCCCCTGCGACGAAGAGACCTTCATTGACATCATTTGCAGGCTTCAATAACAAGAAAGCAAATAATACAATTTTGCAGCTTAGGATTTTTTTTTCCTCAGAATATTGTAAATCCTTTTCTGGGTTTTCTTACTGTAGAAGATATCAACCATTTAATACATCAAATTGGTGCTTCACAATTACACATCTTTAACAAGTTTATTCCAATATTGTTGAATCAAGAGCATAGATAAACTTGTATATACAAGAAAGCAGTACCTGTTGACTTGAGTGGATTCATGGGCATGGTTGCATTAATGAATATCAAAGCAAAAATGTAAAGCATATTATGTATTAACATATGATTTGACTGTATAATTGGAAGAATTTAAATCTAGGCACAGATATGTGACAAACTGTGTTTAGAATCAACAAACACTAACATACATGACAGAAACTGTGTTAAATTTGTATTTATGACTTTCTCAAACCATGCACATAACATAGGCTGTTCCTAACTAGTCTACACAAAAAATCATCTTCTTTTATGATTGGTTCAAGCGAGAAGTGAGGTCGAGGAAGATGTCCTCTCTGCAGGGAATGGTGAGAGCTCCCATAGGATGATCAAACCTGAATTCTTCCTCAGCCTTACTCAACAAGTCCTGAAATGAAGGCTGGTTTAGAAAAGACAACGGAATCACAAATCTCTTCCTCTGCCTCTCTCCAACATACACTGCCAAGTAACCTTTTGGAACAACAGAAGATGCTGAAGCTACAACATGGTTTGAAGCTAAAACTGATCGGCTTAGAATCTGCTTCGCATGCATAAGGGAAGGAAACCGAATATCCATGGCAATTACTGGTTTGGGAGATGACCAAGCTTGGAAAGGTAATGAATATCTTGTTGTGAGAAGTGCCATGTTTTGGGGAATGTATATAGATGTATATGTGTGGAAAATAGTTGTCTAGCTCTATCAGAGTGAGTTTTGTCAAAGCACTTTGAGTATGGTTTAGGTGATGGACACAAGCACCTGAAAGATCACATGGATTTGTCTACAAGTCATCACCAAGAACTTAAAGATAGGATATAAAGTTTTGGGTTGATAATTTAAGCGGATTACCTCTTAGACAATAGTAGCAGAAGACATGATCTCATTAATGAGCAATGCTTGAGACCACAGTTTTGCAACAGCTGGAGTTACATGAAGATCACATGAAAGTGTTCCTTTTTGTCTTCATCGCTTACCATCTCAACATATTGCAGAAACTTCTTGTTCCTGTAAGCACTGTAAGAGGGTATATGCTTTGGACAACTTTACCGTCTGCATTCACAGAGTTGCACTTCCATGAGATGAAAAACATTGAGTTGAACTCATTGGAACGACAGTATCCATGATTGATTAAGTAATTGCATTCATTTCTGTTAGAGCAGCTACAAGTTTGTTATAGTAAGCTTCTCTTTTCTTGTGAAAAGGAACAAAAACATGTACATCAATTTCATCCTCTATCTGATCTAAGCTACACTGTTAAGTCATTTGTCAAACTTCTTTCTATTGAAGGCAAGAAGCGATGCTGCAAAAAGTCTCTTCATCGCAAGGAATTGTCAAGCCACCCGTTGGATGATCATATCCAAATTCTTCTTCGGCTCTGCTCAACAAATCGAGAAATGAAGGTTGGTTGAGATAGGAGACTGGAACCACAAATCTCTTCTTCTCCGTCTACATGACATAAACTGCTAAGAACCCTTTTGGTACATGTAAGGATGTTGAATCCGATTTACTTGCTGAACGACGAAGAACTTGCTTGCCTAGAATAGCACCAGGCAAACGAAAACCCATCTTCTTTTTTTGGTGAAGAGAATCAAGAAAGGTTAACCAAGAGAACTGTTGGAAATAGGATAAGATGACTACTATGAGTTGGAAACCAAGACTACTGACATATTTATAGATCAAAATTGGTATAGATGGTTAAAGACATAAGTTGGGTCATTAGGACATCCCTCACATGGTATTGTCTTGTAACTGATGAGCAAATATTGGGCATTTGATTCTCTATATGGTTAACACCAGGACACCACACATCTATCTTCAAGCTACATCTGATCCTTGAGTCAATTGAGAAATCAATACACAGCATGTTAGATGTCTGATGCTTGTCCCATATCAAAGCCTAGAATAGTTTTGAGGTTCAACTCTCACCGAATACTTAGTTGCTCAATCCCAATCCATACCTTGTTATCATTTGGCTGATCCATGAAGTCTGTAGGACATGTTGCTTATCAACAACTAGACACAATTTGAGATTTCAATCACCTATCTCTAATTCTTGTTGGGAGGACAAAATCATGTGATACCCTCTTCAGATGTCCTAATGCAACCATATCTTAGCCACTCAATCAACACTAGTGCTTATTCTAAAAAATTTGTAGGACATAATGTTCTTCAACCAGTAGACAAACAATTACGATTTCAGTCCCCGAAAATGGTGATTGTGTACAAGGAAGGACCATGTGATAGCCTCTCAGTCTAAACTTGCAAAGATTTATGATTGCCAAGTCATCTATGTATATGCACAAGTTAGGATCAGTATTCACAACTCAAGTCTTCACAGCACCTCTACAGCTTCATCTTTTTACACAGATTCTCCCACAAAGATCAACAAAAGATGGGTTTTCGGTTCCTTGGAGCTGTTCTTGGCAAGCAAATTCTACGCCGCTCAAATAAGATGGACTCGACATCAATAGATGTCCCAAAGGGGTTCTTAGCACTTTATGTTGGAGAGGCACAAAAGAAGAGATATGTAGTTCCAGTGTCTTACCTGAATCGGACTTCATTTCTTGATCTGCTGAGCAAAGCTGAAGAAGAATTTGGATTCGATCATCCAACGGATGGCCTGACAATTCCATGCGACGAAGAGACCTTTTTCAGTGTCACTTCATGCCTGCAATAGAAATAAGCTATTGAAGAAAACAGACTAACAGTTTTAACTTAGCAAGAAATGTAAATTCATGTATACATTTTTAGTTCCTCAGAAAGAGCAGTCAGTTCTAGACAAAAAAATTCTTCATTTTGTGGCTCTATGAGAATTGTTGATGATCTTATAATTTGTTGCCTAATTTACTGAAGAAGTTAAGATGACAATGTGATCTGACTCCAATCGACCCCAAGTACCCGACTGGAATGATACACAAAACAATTCAATCACAGCTTTCTTCTAAAGGAAAAATACATTTTCTTTTCAAATGTTCACTCATAATCAATCCCTTAACCAGCAGATTAGATGTAGCGGGTGAATCCAAAAAGATAAGCACCTTAACCACATGATCATACTACAAGAATTATTGATTGCAACATCACAAATGGTTCAGAACTATGAATTTTACTGAATTTTAAACGTTATTGAACATAAATCAGTGATAAATCTTTGGAGTTCCACTTTGAATCATGATTTTTTTTTACCTGAAATTGCTAGTTCACTTCTTGCCATTAGAACAAAATCTGTGTTAGATGAAGGGTAATTTAGGACTTTTAGCCTAATTCCAAAAAAAAATCTAATTTTGCAGCTTTGGGTAGTGTAGGAAAAGTGTATTTGAGAATGTACCTTCTTTGAGATTTTCATATGAATTGACTTAAATACTTTTCCGATCTATGAGAAAATTTATGCTATGATTGGTTGTACGAATATTGTTTAAAATCTGACTTAATTCTTTGCATACATGAACACTTTTAGTGTGAAAATAAAAATTGCTTGAATATGTACAGAGATTTGATTTTGATTTTAAAATTTTCTTTTAATTTTAGGTTTTTTGGATTGTTATTTGTGTTCATGGTGATTCCAATCAATTTCATATGTATTCACATAGCATTTTAAATCCCTAATTCAAACCTTAGACTTTGACTTTCTAAAGTTTGAATTAGGGATTTAAAATGGTATGTGAATACCTATGAAATTGATTGGAATCACCACGAACACAAATAATAATCCAAAAAACCTAAAATTAAAAGAAAATTTTAAAATCAAAATCAAATCTCTATACATGTGGTTTTTCTTCGACCTTTAATTTTTAATTAAATAATACTTAACTAATTTGGGGAAGAAAAAATGAGGGTTTGAGGGAGTGATGAGAGAGTGTGTGTAATGCTGATATTTGAAAATTTCAAACAAAAATAAGAGTATTTTTGTCTTTTCAACCTTAATATTTGACAGTGTTGGACGGAACCAAACGGAAAAAAACACAAGTGAGATGATTGCCAAAGTAAGGGGGTGTAAGTGAGACAAATAATTTTAGGGAGTACCATGTGAGATTCTTCTTATTTTAGGGAGTGCTGACCGGAATTATTCATTTCTTTCCATAAAAAATGAAGAGTCCACCATTACCTTTTACAATTTACCCTTATATTATTATGGATTTAGTTTTTCTATCAAAAAAATATGAATTTAGTAATTAATTCGAATAGCTCATACTTTCTGCTTGAATAAATGAATTGAAGTTGTGTTGAAGGAACATGAAAATAACAGTGTATATAGTGCCATATAGCAATTTTAAAGTCATGCACCTAGAAGTACGGGTGTAAATAAGCCGAGCCGAGCCTCATTTTGGCAGGGCTCGGCTCGGCTCATGAAAAAAGTGTTCGGCGCGAACTCGGCTCGGGCTCGAACGAGCTTATACAATTAAGCTCGAGTTTGGCTCGAAATAAAATAAATAAGCTCGAGCTCGGCTCGATTCGGTTCACTTAAATTTAAATACATATATTCATTAAAAATTAAATAAGTGATAAAATTCATTAAATAATAAATGAGCCAACTTGAGATTGGTTTGACTTGATTCGGCTTATCTAATTATATTACAAGTATTTTATAAATATATAATTCAATAAATATTAAACGAGCCGGCTCACGAAGATGCCGAGCCTTAAAAGGTTAGGCTCGAGCTCGGCTCGTTTATTAAACGAGCTCAATGGTGCAAGTGAGACAAATAATTTTAAAGAATACCATATGAGATTCTTATTAGTTTAGGGGTGTTAAATGGAATTACCCTTAAAAAAAATAGCTATGAACTTTCTTCATTGTAAAAAGAGCTATGAACATATCTTTTTTTTAAATGTATAATTCTATTAAAAAATGAACCTAAAATTAAAATGAATTTAATTTCTTTCTAATTCGAGCTCGCCTATTTTTCTCTTCTCCAATCATCAAGTTGGTCCAACTCCCCCTTTTCATCGTCGTGTTATCAAGCCACAATCATTTATATTCAGTCAAAGAAGAGGAAAACCTAGGAGCTCAAATTTGAAAAAAAAAATATATATATATATATTCTAGCATTTAAAAAATAATAATTTGAGGGGTACCTTAGTCATTTTCAAACAAAATTACACTTTTTGCAAAAGTTGAATAATTCACTACTACTTCGCAATTTTCTTACTATATTAACTTTCTCAAAACATCTAAACATGAGACTGGTTGTGTCTAATCTACAAAACTGTCACTGAACGGAACAAGTGTACTTTCACTTTCAGCATCTATTCAACCCGAGAAGTGAGATCAATGAAGATTTGCTCTCTGCAGGGAATGGTGAGAGCTCCCATTGGATGATCAAACCCAAACTCTTCATCAGCTTTACTCCACAATTATCGAATCAAAGGCTGGTTCAGATAAGACAACGGAATCACAAATCACTTCCTCTGACTCTCCGACATACACTGCCAAGTACCCTTCCAGAACCTCAGCTGCTGCAAAGAATCTGCATCACAACAGGAACCAAATAACCATGGTGAATATCATGTGTTTGAATTTGGAAACTCGCAACTTGTAGAAATCAACAAATGAGCAAAGACTGAAGGTGTATATATAGATTAAATAGTAAAGCTGTGCCTACACCATGCCCTACACATCAATGTAGAAACTAGTTGGCACATGCCATGTGAGCTTAAAGATAAATATAGAGTTCTTGTTAGGACTCTCAACAAGAGGAAGACATGCTTCAGACAAGATTCTGAATAATGTTCTTTACATGGATTTAAGTGAAACTAATATGGTTAGTGGTTAGTGTTATGTTTCTTTAAAGATAAATGATCTTTCAAGTTCTGAGTCTCCCATTTTGGTAGGACATGGTGTCTCAGCCATGACCAAGACCCAGCTATCCAATGTTGACCTTCAAATGGTCCTACATTGTTAGCATCCCTCAAATCTGTAGGGCAGGATGTTCCTCAACCAATACAAAATTCACAAGCTATGTCTTCACAAGGCCCTATCATGTCTCATAACCACTCATCTATAAGTATGTACAATTTACGACCTCAATTCACAGCAAACTCGAGAATTTCATAATCTCAATATATTTTCCAGTTCCAACAATATCTACAAAAATGGGTTTTCGTTTACCTGGTGCAGTTCTACGTAGGTCAAAGGATTCTGCATCCTTAGATGTGCCAAAGAGGAAATTTGTGGTTCCTGTGTCCTATCTGAACCAAACTTAATTTCTCGATCTGTTGAGCAAAGCCGAATAGGAGTTTGAATTTGATCATCCAATGGGTGGCTTGACGATTCCCTGTGATGTAGAGACCTTCATTGATGTCACCTGCAGGCTTCATTAGAAAGAAGAAAATAACACAATTTTATAGCATAGGACTTTTCTCCAATACAATGTAAATTCTTTTTTGTAGAATTATAACCCTTTATTACATCTAAATCATGAGACAAAATAATGATGGATCCATGCTTAACTTCCCACCTATTAGCTTAAGTTTTTAAACAATCTTTCCCAAAACAAACAGATTTTGCCACATCTGTCCATTTACACGTGAACTTAAAACATCAAATAATACCTCCAATGAACATGCACAGTTCTGGCATAATGTAATACTCATCCTCTCATGTATGTACAGTTTCCTGACTATACTCGGAATGGTTTGACTCCATAGTCATTAAACTAAAATGACTTGGCCACTACAGGAATGGTAGTGAAATAATACATGCTAAAAGAAGTCTAACTTAGTTCTCGACAAATCCCGCAGCCCATCCCCAAACTCTGAGTCATCTTCTGGCTCAGCAGGTACATCATATGGAATACCAAAGATGGAAGAAGTCTAACCTAGTCCTCGTCAAAGCCCGCGTCCCCATCCCCGTCCCCGAAGTCTGGTTCGTCTTCTGGCTCAGCAGGTGCATCATTGGGAATACCAAAGACGGGGCCAGTGTCATAGTCTTGTTCTTCAGGGTTTTCTTCAACCTTCTCCCTCACATCCATGGTCTTCAAGTTTTCGTCACTGAAAAATGACTCATAAGGCTTGGGAACCTGCAAAAAGATCATATTAATTAGGATATTCATGTTCGATACAGCAACGCTTGAAAAGAATATGAATCAGTGAACACGAATACAATTGTTGGACCTTGGTTTTGAATTGTTGATATGTTTACTAACAAAATTCTATCAGTACTCAATTAGTTTCAGTATTCAATTGTTCACCTTGAAAAGTGAATTTCTCCTCTCAGCACTTTCCACGAGGCTTCTCCAGTGCGCATCATTTTTCTTCAATGTTGATGCAGAACCCACAACCTGGAGAAATGATCGACCTTGTGAGGCTAAAGCACATAAACTTCTTTTTTACTTCAGAGGTGCTTACGAAGCTTAAGAGAAACCAACCAATACAGAAGCTCTTGCTCTAGTAATCCCGACATTCATTCGGCGAGCGTCAGACACAAATCCAATATTGCCCTTTTCATTTGCCCTGACACATGAAAAAATCGCAACATCCTTCTCCCGTCCCTAACAAGACAGTGAAGGTATGAGGAACCCATTAATGCAACATACATGTTGTAGGATGCTAATGCTTAGAACAAAAGTGATATACATCTTACTCCTGCCTAAAAATAAGTCTCACTTTCCCCAAAAGTGAAGTCCCAACATAAGTGTCTCATTTCATCTACTGTTAGTTGATCAGCCATATATTACCAATGCTATCCAAAATAATGTTACATAGTAGGGACATGGGAGCACATGAGAGTATAGGGTAAAAACTCATATCACTATAAATTGAACTTTTAATATTTGCAAATAGTAAAATGTGACTCTTATTTTTGGACGGGGAGGGTCTTAAAATAACCAACGAGAAAGCCCCCCACTAAAGCAAACATAAAAAAATGCAAGGTTTTATAAGGGAATAGACACACTACCTGGAAACCATCAACGGTGTTAATGTCAACAAATTTTTCCGAGTCTTCCCCGAAAGTTTCCCTAAAACGCTTTTTGAAAAGTTTGAGTTGATGCCTATAAGGGCATATAATTGCTAGCTGAGAGCTCGACTTGAGGACTGGATATCTAGCCACCAATTTATGATACATAACAAGAACAAAGTCAACCTCATCTTCGTTTACCCAAGAGCCACTTCCTGATGCATCAGACTCTTTCCCTGGTATATCAAAAAAGCAAAATGGACCAAAACAACGATAGCGATGCCAATCACGCTCTGTCTTTTCTACCATATCTTCTCCATCCTCTAGTGCCCCTTCATAGAACTCGTCTGATGGAAAACTTCGTATCTGTTTGGAAAATGGATTAACAAATTTAGAATAAACATGCATAACAGATGTAAGGTTGGGATAATTTCATTGACATCCCCTATGTAGATGGGGGAAAGTTCACGTCAACTAAAAATAGAAAGAAAAAAGTTTAGATATAACGGAAAGAGTCCAAACCAACCCTAAATAGGAAAAAAATTCTACATGGTATCAAGGTCTAGTTGATTGGGCTTGCGGGGGCATTGGTTGTGTGGATATTGGGCATGTCACCCATTTATGCTTCCTCATTTGTATATTCTTGATTCATGTGTAGGGGACCTTTTTGTTCCCGGCCGTGTATGTGAGGGGAGTGTTGAAGTGTTCCACCTTGAAAGTGTAATGGCCACTTGATACACTAGTACCTCCTAATAGTTAGAGCCTTGGAGTTGTGGCAAGTTTAACAATTACAAGAACAAGGTTGTGCTGCGTAAGTATTCATTGCAACTTTGAATAAATAACATTCCACTGGTCAATAGACATCAATTCCAAACTCGAAACATAAACTTTGTACAGAACTAATGAACATAGACTAGTAAATACCAGAAAATGTTATGAGTGAAATAATACCCAATTGTAAATTAGTTTTTACATTTTAATCAAGTCAAACATTGTAAACGAGGGTGCTTTTTGGCAATTTCTAGTTACAACCAACATCTGGCCTGGTTATACTTAGTACTTACCTAGTTATGACCATTAACACTGTAGAACACACACACACACACATATAGATTGCTACCTCTGGGTGCATTCGATATTGGGTCTTCAGCATCACTACTGGATACCCGGCACTCTGTAATCTCTTGAACAAACTCATTCCATACCTATAATTTGAGAATCACAACATAAAGAAATATAGAAATGATAAAATCCTATGCTAGAGAAGCTATAGACATCTAACATACAGATTGATGAGATACAATAATATCCTAAATTAAAATTTACCCGTGTTCCGCAGCTTTAGGAGAAATTACAGTGGCTGGCAGTTGAAGTGGATCACCAACCTAAGAAAGCAGCAAAATAAAAGAGGGGAAAATCTCAGGAATTGTCAGCCATGAACTGAAGCATAAATACTTCCAATCAACATTAGTTGGTGCAAATGCAAAGCAAATATTGATAAATGCATAGGCCATTAGTTACACGTACAGTATGCTTACACCCATTTTGAAATAAATCCAATACCGTGCATATTCAATGCATTGAACTTATCATTGCTGTTTCTATAAACTATAAACCAACGCGAAAGATAAAAAATGGAATAGAAGCAGGAGTTTTGAGTAATCAATATAGGCAGCAGAAACCTAGAATTGTTACCAATGATGTGAAATAACAATAAGCAAAGATGAGGAACAGGGAGAGTAATACCAGATATACTTGTTTGCATCCATTGGCCAATGGAATGAGAGTTGCTGGTTCGATCTGTTTGACAAGACAAAATATGCAAGATGAAGCTATTTCATAAACTGCATAAAAGGTATGTATGTACATACTGTGAACATAATAGGTTCTTCTCACTGTGTATTTCTTTTTCTATATTTGCTCTTGAATAACATTTCCTAGTCTATAGTGTAACATTATAGGTTCTTCTCGTTGTGTATTTCTCTTTTTCTATCTAAAACAAGTAAATGATAAGCAAAAGGCAGATTTAAACACATATTTGCATGAAAACCAGTAAAAGTAAGGGTCTGCAGAAACGTACAGCTTGAGCAGCTTCATCAATAATGACAACATCAAAGCCGCGATTCAACCTACTGAAGAGATTTGAACCGCTGAAACTAAGGGTAGAGAAGACCTGCCAAAGATAGAGGATCAGAATCAAAAATTACAGTAACGTCGGTTTTCATGTTTGGAAGAGGTTAAACTATCATACAATTGCAGCCTCGTCTAGAAGTGAGGCTCGAATATTGTCAGTGTCCCTTCCTGCTCCTTGCTTCTGTTTATCAGCAGCTGAATGGACAGCGAGTCTTTGTTTCACCTGCACAATGAAAGGTAAAAGTAAAGTTTATAAAATAATAAAATGTGATACAACACAAACTAGTATAAACATCAGATTTTTTAGAACAGTTCAAAAATCAAGTATGTATATCATTTAAGTAGACAATGAAAAACGATTGCAGCCGTATTTTACTGACTAATATTTACCATGAAAATGCCCTTAATATTGGTTTCACTTCTTTTCCTAATTCCTATGTTACTAGCATTATTTCTCATTTCTTCGATCATTGCATGAACAAAATTTCATTGCTGACATTGAAAAGATATCCTCCAGGCTACAGAAACAACAATACTAACAATTCAGTAAGGTCACTTCGTCCTATAATCATGGTCAGATACATACAAGGTCATCCATGCTGACTGACTTGACAGAATAATGCGCTTTTAGACCAACTCGTACAATTTTAGGATTGTAGGCATGGTTATACTCATCACGAACTCCTGAGATGTCCAAGATAACAATAGCACAAACAACTGTATTAGGTATGAAGGCAAATAAAAGATTGATAGAAGCTAGAATCTTCCTGAAATAACAGTGAGGAATGCAATCATGATGTCAAACTAGATATAAGCTTTTCTTCAAGTACTGCTAAGTGCATATCCAAATAAATTTAAGTAAAAACCCAATACAAAGCATTCAAAATCTGCATTTTTTACTGTTTAGTGTATCGTGTATGCAGTACAATACAACATGTCTTATCGGAACTATAACTAAAAATCACATCACACAGTTGAGCGTGTGGATACTGAATGTCGGGCATGCATCCTATATGAAGTACCAGACAACTGTTCAAAGTATACACAATGACAGTCCAACAGATCTGTCAGCTAAGAAGCATACAAGATCTGCCGCGAGACTACATAATTATTAAAAATAGGTTGGAATAGACAAAGCCAGCAACTTTTGTTTTGATCTCAGTTTTAAAATAGCTCGAGTCAGAGTATCATATTAACAGATGTCAGATTGAAGTTCCGGCCCCTCAACCAATATCCACAAGAAAAATCTGACACCAGTTGTTAATTTTGCCGCTTTAACGCTCAAGTGGATAATGTTGGGGAATAATTATAAATAGATATAACAGTTTACTTGAACATGATTTGAATTGTGTCAAATATCAAATCACTGAAACAAGAGAAAGCTGACATAAGATAGGCATTTGCATGTGAGAAATTACTGTACCAGTTTTCAGAACACGCGAAATAATCTCATCAAGCGCAGAGTTTGATGGAGCACATACCAGCACGCGAGTACGATACTTACGACTGGAATTAATTACTTCTGGTTTCTGCGTGACATTGAAAATAGAAGATATAGTAGTTTTACTAGTGATACTCTTAGATCATCAAAATGCAGGATATGAAGACTAAAGACTTACAAACTCATTTCCAGTGGTCGGGAAGAAACCACTATCACCATCTGTAGGCATTATCATATCTCTAGGGTTAGTACCAGTTATCCATGGTGATGCACGAGCCCACTGGTCGCATCTACAAAATGAGATACAAAGATTGAAGTCCAATAAAATAAATTTTGGGAAGATAAATTATAGACGATAAGGTCCAATATCCCAACTCCAGAAACTCATATCAATCCAGTTTATTTTAGAGTAAAAAATCCAGTATATGCCTTGTCATGCTCTTGGTAACATGTATGAGATATGAAATTATTAGAGAAGTTGTTCGCGTATGTGCCAGAACCCTCAAAGTAGAGAGGCACAGCTAACATTGAAATATCAACATAGTTGAAAATCCACAAAGCCATAAGCCAAATATTTAGTTATTCAGTATCTATAATATAAAATGATAAATATCTTGAAATCATAGAGAGGTTATGTTTAATATCAGTATCTATAGACTATAATCTAAATATGAATCTATGATAGCCAATCTTGATGTCATTATGAAGAACATTTTATGAACTTTAGTATCTCAACTGAAAAGCAAAGATGGGTTGATATCAATCGTAGTAAACAGTCATTGAAAAGATTCTGGGAATATATGAGCCAACCAATCAATATAAAGAAGAAAAGACCAAGTTATCAGCAAAAGCATACTTTTCCACCATAGACATCTCCGGTCCGCGTTTTACACCACGGGATCCACTCCTGCATAAAAGGAAATGGAACAAAAAAGGATAAGGTCAAACACTGAAATGTGCATCCAAGTATGCACTTTCAACTGCCACAGCAGTAGCTAGCCATCTAAGAATGATAATCTAATTGACTGAGAACAAGAAGAAAAAAACAACTTAGCAAGATTCTCACTTTAACCCAACTCTTGCTGGAGTTGCATGCAAAACGGCACTAAGGATCCCGAGAATAGTTTGTGTTTTTCCAGTTCCTGGGGGTCCCTACAGAAAAGCATTAGGTCAGGTTCAATAATTCTTACACGCACATATATGTTTGGAAACTTTATAGAACAAAATATTAGAATGAAGAAACTTAATTTTCAATTCAGATATTCAAAGCACTATAAGTACCCAATATGCGTTCCCTAGGCTATATGACCTGCTAACTGATCGGACAGGGAATAAGAGAAGAACTAAAAATCAAAAAGAATAATACGTCCAAGTCTTTCATTGTTTAAATTAGGATTGTGTCTGTTTCATATACTCTGGTATGCATCTTTATGAGTTTGGGCTGAAAATCTAACAAGGTTAACAACAAAAGCATGGTTTCCTTGCGCTTCTTGGGTCTGGGTTTGGGCCTGGCCTTTTATCCCCATTTTGTCCACATACAAATCCCGTTATCATTGCTAGGCATGCATGTCATGGGAGTGTTGAAATCGTGCATTAATTGGATGTTGACATTAGTCTGGTTGTAATTGTACATATATAAACAATTCAATAAGGCCCAAGTCCTACCTGTATCAGGACAAAGTCTTTACGCGATAGACCGGCCTGCATTAACAGCAAACAAGAGAAAAAGAGGTTATGCGAGATAATTTACCAAATGATGATGACATATACAAAGGAGAGAAAAACATTCTTCGGTAGCAGCTTAGATAAAGATAAAACTGGCTACTGCATTTAAAAATAATTTCAGCCGAGACTTACATTTAAAGCTTCTTGTTGAGATGGATTAAGTTTATCTTCCATATATTCTACTAGGGGTTTAGAAATTGTCCAGGCCTTATCATCAGAGCTAGGAATCCTTTCAGCGGCCGTCAATATCAAATTCTTGAAAGGAAGGTTGTTGATTGACAGTAAGGCAGCATATTCACGAACAATAGTTGATAAGCTGCATACCTACATAAATTGTTTCATTAGACAACAGCCTGAATAAGTAATTTAGAGGGAAAGAATGTAACATTAACCATAATGTAGATTGGCAGCATGAAGTGAGATCTTAAGAAAGTTGTTTTATATAAAGACAGTATACATTTACATTTAATTTTGATGTTGGAGATGATGAACCTTAAAAAGATAAGAAAGGACTTTGTGTACCGTATCCAGATGCCCCTTCCTAAAACAACATCAGTTTGGACATTTTATTAAGAATATCTACTTTTCTATACAGTTCTGTTCACTTACAGAAGGTTACCAGAATATGCATTTATATTCTTAAATCTTCTGGCACCAATTTAGTACATTCATTGTCATGCATCTTATACTCCCACTCTCACACCGTAGGACTCTATCTAACAATATATAACAGCAAGTCTATCATACAACTAATGCAACAGAAAAGAAATAAAAAAGCAAACAAATGTGACAATTAATTAGAAGGCAATAGAAATTACTATGTTGTACCAACTTAGCACCATGATTGTCATTTTACCCATAAAAATTACCCCCAATTGCCAGCATAGTGGTAGAGTAAACCCTTAGTATAATAGTTCTTTTTCATCAGCAGTATAGAATATGATACGGGTTGTACACCCTATGTCTCTAGTACAATGTAGGCGTAACTCTGCCATTAAATAATTAAGGCAGCATTAAAAGAGAGACAGAGAATTCAAAACTGACAATGAAGGCAATGCGTTACCTTTAGTATGTGCAAGTATCTGTCTGATTCATTAGGCGAAGTAATAAGCAGACGCATATTCATCAGCCTAGCAATTGTTTTTTTGTCTTCCTTTTGTTGATCAGCTATTCTTTCAGGCCTTGTTTCCCCAATACTTGTTCTTACTTGTACTATCTCGCCTAAATACATTCTAAGTCTAAGGAGATAGACATCATGTGCCTGTTTGCCTTCCTCTAGTTTCTGAAGTTGCTCCACCAATGCAAATGCATGTGTCGTAGGAAGCCTGAGCTTTAAACCCGCTTCAAACTGCAAGAAACAACATTGGCTAGGAAGTTTGCAATCGTATGGTAAGTTAAACAAAATGTTGGCAAAAGTCAGACACCCCTAAAGAAACAGCAAGACGTTAAATGTGAAACCCAATATTCACTTCTTTGGGTTTCCAATAATGGAGTGAACATCTAAACCTATGTTTTTAAGTATTACTCCCCCGGTCCAAATACAAGTTTCTCACTTTTCTAAAATAGATGCCCAAACTAAGTGGCCCATCTCCATTTTCTTAATCTAAATAAGCATGATTGCCAACAGATGAATGAAAAGCTAAAAATGTGAATGATGCTCGAGTGAATCATGCAAGGAGAACCAAACACAGGAAAATAGAAATTTGAACAAAACTAGTTGTCATTAATCACGCATAGTAAGATGACATAAATAGATCCATTACCTTCTCTTTCGAAAGGAACAATAGATCATTTTGCGATATAAAAACTTCTTGACTTTCGGGAACTACGCACCTAACCTCTACCAGGTGAAAGTCATCAGTCTCGGTGAATTTCGACACAAACCCCGCAATCCAGACAGACCCTGCAATCCCCCAAGAAGTGCAATGAAGAACTTTCAGTTACATTCTCAAACCAACAAAAACGTACATAAATAACCAAAAATATCAATAAAAAACTATAAAGTTGTTGCATTTTGACCTTAAACTGCTCAGAGGGTATAAATCTAAGTCACCAATTGTAGCTTCCATGAATAAACAGATCACATTTCCAATATTTTCATTGATCCCATTTTCTAGGAAACCAAACACTGTAAAACCCAAAACCCAAAACATAAAATATCAAATACCTTCTTCTTCATCTTTATTCTGAACAATCTGAGCTCTGACCTCTTCAAACAAGAGTGGCTCAAAAGTTGAGATATAATCATCATAACCAGTGTAAGTGTCCTTCACCTTGGGCAAATTAGGCCCAGCGCCCTTCTTCTTCTTATCCTCCTGATTCCAGAAATTCACAGAATCAACACAATGTTACACAAGCTCGCACACTGAAACGTATACATACACACATGTACGAGTACAGACGAAAATGGAGATAGAGAAAGATACACGAATCAATCACCTTAAAAGCTTCAGGGAGGCGGAGATAGTCCCATGTGAGAACGATTTTGTTGAAGCGAACACTTGGGTTCTCCTCATTCTCCTCCACCACCATTGTAGACAGAGACGGTGAGAGAGAGAGGGTTTTTGGAGGAAGAAGAAGCTAATTTACGCCTAGAAATTGTAAAACCCTTTACGAACACCCTCATACGGGTCGGGTCGAACGAGGGCTATAGGCCAATGGAACAGCCCAATAGTAACAGGATGGATTGGCCCATGAGTGGCCCAATACTTTTATCCGGACGGTTCATGAATTGTTTTTTCTTTTTAAATTAAATGACCTAAATCGAGCCTCTATTTGGCAGGGCTCAACTCGTGAAAGAAGTGTTCGGTTCGATTTCGGCTCATAATCGTCCCAAAATGTTTGAGAATTTCATAAAAATCAGTTCAGAATACAAAATTCAACCAAACTGATAAGTCAAAAAGGTATAAAATGCGAGAATTTCATGACATTCGGTTTATAACAAAACGAATCGGAAACTTACACGTTCAAAACCAAATTGCTCCAAATTCTGTCAGTTCTATGTTTCGGTTTTATGTTCTTAAAACCGAGTTGATCAATTTTGAACCGAACAAAACCAAACCAACTCAAAACCTAGCACAGATTAAAGGCTTAATTAAAATCAGTCGGTTCTCACCAGTTAGAAGCGCAGTGCCAAAACCGTCTGAAACCGATCAGAACCAGACCAAACCCATTCAAATGTTTATAGTTTTGGTTGCTCAAATTCAAGAACCGGAGCGACCTGCCCCATATCCGGTCCGCTTCCAAGCCGGTTCGGCCAGGTTCAGAAACCATGGACACCCCCTATACCCCTAGTGTAGTGATGGTTACTACTTATAATACCTATTAAAACCCCTATTTCTCTCAAACTCTTCTTTATCTCGCATACTCCTATTCCGGTTCCAAAGGCACCATAACAACGACGACTCAGATATATATATATATATATACATATATTCATGTTTTAATCAAGCTTTTGATACTGTTGTTCTTTTTTATCAAAACTGTAAACATAAACATGGATTATGGAACGTTAAGTAACAAACAACCTGATCATCAGCAGAAGCGTTTAATATGGAAACCAAGCCATGACAAGGTACTCGTTAAGTTGTTGATCAAGCTGATTGGTCTCACTAATACACCTATTGATGGCTTCGACACCACGACGTGGTTCCATGTTCGAGACGAGTTCAATGCATCGACTCGTCTCAACGTCGACATGAAGCAGCTCTCGGCCAAAGTCGTTGTTCTCAAATCAAGATACGAGAACATAATCACACGTTCTCTCGAAAAGGAGAGGCGTCGCATTGAGGTATTTGTTTTTTGTTAGTCACTTTCTCTCTTTTTTATTCGAATTAGGGTTTGCGAGGATGGGAAAGCCCTAATTTATTAAAAATAGTATTTTGTTTTGAATGTAATATTTGTTAATATGTCTCCGGCTATAGAAAAGAAAACCCTAATATTGTGATCGTCCCTGATTATTAGAAAGCAATGTTCCAAAAACGAGAGGATCTTCTGGGGACTGATCGGGGATTAATTCGAAAATAAATCGGATTCAAGAATTAACAGAGAATTTGTTAGGAACCAGTCGGGATTAATCAATGACTAATCGAACAAGTCGGGAATTTTTAAAACACTGTCAAAAAGTATGATTTGGGAAAAAATTAGGGACCCAATGATGAATATGAAAGACAAATAATAGTTTCAGAACTTGATTGAACCTGACTCTTCGGTTCTCAGTTATGGGAAGCAAATCTATAACCATCACGTGAGAAACGATTTGATTCCAGCTTCAGATATCTATGTTTCGGTTTCTCTCCCATTAAAACCGATTAGTTTTTTTAATTGAGTTCATGCTATAATTATGAGTTGAATTAGACGATATTGAGACCGGTATATAAGTAAAAACATTAAATTCGCAGCTAGAAAGTATTGAAGAAAATCAAATGTTAAGATCAAATTACGACAATCCAGTCGAAATAAACACTACATGATTTGGACATTCGGGCTGCGTACATTGGACCAGTATAGAGCAAATTCGCGCTGCGTACAAGAATATACGTAGTTCATTAAATTAGTCATGAACCCACTTTGTTGTCATTCTATACACAGAAACAAACAATCCTTAAACCTAACAAAGAACCAATATTCTCGATTCGATGAGATAGGGACGAAGATCACTACATTTCCTCAAACATGCACACATTAATATTTGCAAATGTACTTATAATAATGTCTTATTTGTACTTGTAGGGCTTCCCCGTTCGAGCGGAGCGCAAACCCAGGAAATGTTGCATTTACGATCAACTTTGCACTATATTCAAACGCCCTGAGACTCATGCAACCACAAAACCCGATCAAACTATGATCGACAATGCAGGACCGAGCGTGTTGGCTCGGTCCAATGCTTCGGAGTTGAGCATGAACGACTCGTTCTCGTTTACAGATTGCGCTAAAGCATTGGATGAGATTCGTGACAAGAATGAGGAGCAGGTTTCGGAGATGAGCAATATGGACCCGTTTTCGTTTACTGATTGCGTTAAGGCATTGGATGAGATTGATCACGACCACAACGTAGAGGTATTATTTAGTTTTTAGTTTTTTTTCTGCTATATAACATGGTTTGGAATGTGTGTTTTTATTAAAGTCAATAATTTTGAATTCAGCCAGGTTTGGCCATTTGGGTTTCAAACTAATTATTAACGTTGTTACTTTGTTAGTTGGATGTGACTCTTTCTTTTATATATATATTTTTTTCATTTCTTTCGTGTGAGTTTTACTTCTCATTCTCATACTTGTACGCATATGCCTTATTTCTTATTTTTCATTATCGTGATTGTACACAACATGTGACTTATTTACTTTCACGACTCCCATGCAACAACCTCTACTTTGAACTCTCTACTCGCGCGAATTTGCGCTTACACGTGCATGGGTCGACATACCATAAGAGCCGGAATTTACACAGGGCGTAGGCATATGGAGAATCCACAAACATATTCCTAAACTTATTTGCTCTTATATCATTTGGAACTGATTTATATGTATTGGGTCGGACTTCATAACTAGAATGTCAATCGTATTAGTTGGATATGGCCTTTTCTTTTTGTATACATTGTTTTATTTTCATTTCTTTTTATGTGGATTTAATTCGCCGAGCTGGATTTAACGAATATTAAAAAAATCGATTCCAAACAACTCGTTTATGCCCCTATTTGCATTATTAGTGAACATGCAAATCAAATGTGTGTGTGTGTTTACTTACAATTGCAATTTGAATTTACTTGAGAATTATTGCCTAATCCACACAAGCACAAATGGAATTTGAGTCATTTACATTCCTCCAACACAAATTAACTAAATAATGACCCCAATTCGGTCCATGAGGAAATCGACTCATATACTTTCAGGTCTTTTTACTTGTACGAACGTATACACACAAAGTCGAGATCCGAGAGTGGTGCACTCTTGAGACGTGAGAGCGTGACTCATCGTCAACCTCTCTCGCCTCCTTCTTTGAGATTTTTTGCAAGAAATAAATGATGTCATCGTCTCCCAAACTCGGGACCGATCTATAGAGTCAATGGTTAGAAGCTGAAAATGAAGGTATATAGAGCGGGTATGGCTATATTTGTATACACGTACCCACTCACTTGAACGGGCGGTAATTCATATCTATTCAATTATTCGCTCATTTATTGAGTATCCGATCCATTCAATATTTGGTGAATATGAATAATCTTTCATATCCGTACTCAAAAGTAAATATATAATTAATTAAATAAAAAATATACAAAAGCATGATAAAGTCTTCCACGCAAGTTACGAAACACAATAAAAATTTCAATCCAAACTACCAAACATAATAAAGTTTACAATTCACGCTCCTAAACATGATAAATTTAAATTATACCCGCAAACATATTATTTTTTTTAAATGCATCAAGTATGGGTTGGATAGGATATAGGTTATCTGTATCTGATCCGTACCAAATAAAATACCTGTGAAAACATTAATTTTATTAAATTATTATTTTTAAAATGCATCGGGTACTAGTCGGGTATGATGTAGGTTATTCGTATATAGGGTTGTCCTTGGTCCGATTAACCGAACCAGAACGTCCAAAGTCAAACTGAAACGAGAACTCTGGTCTTACAATTTTTAGAACCATAACCCAAACCAGGTATAGTTGAATGTTGGTTTTTAACTACTAGAAAGTGCTTCGATTATTTGTTAAATCGAATCAACCAAACTTTATGTGCCTGATATTTAATCCCAATTTATAATTAATAATGTGTATAAACATTATTGTTAACCGGCCGAAAAAACCATAATGAAATCGAAATTTAGGTAGGAGTTTTTGTGTGGAATTAAACGATGTCGTTTGTGAGAATAAAAAAGAGTCCCTTCATAATACGTGGATGATTTTGGGTGCGACACGTGGTAAGTGAAATTCCGGTTCAATTTATCCGGTTAACCAACAATTTCTATATCATATGAATCGTATTCAAACCAAAATCGACCAGTCAGCCTAAAAACTAAACCTTAACCTAACCATACAGTCCGCGATTCTGGACCCAAACAAAATGGAACTAACTGTCTTTAGCCAATCCGCACCCAAAATGGATCAAATTTTGTTCCTCGTGCCTAGTAATGAACATGGCTTGATGTAAATTTCTAGGACACAAAGGCCTCAATGAGGTCTCAATTTTCCAATACACGAGGCGGTCTGTAAACCAACAAGGGTCCGAGCTTCTCAAATTCAAACTCGAGCTCTTGAACAGTGCCTAGGCGGACGCCTGGGTGGTCAGGCGGACGCCTAGGCGGTTAAGCGGCCGATCAGGTGGACCAGAATTTTTTTTTAAATCAATTAAAATTTAAAACATTAATAGTAAGAAATTAGATAGAGTCACTTCGTTCTCTTATCTCGGTTTAGACCCTTACGCCCTAAACCTCTTCGCCTCTGACGAATGTCCGTCGCCCGCCGCACCTCTTTTGCGAATCAATTGAAGTTAGAGCTCATGTTCCTTAAACTTCACTTCATGTTTGTAACGGGGGATTTGTATTTGTTTATTCATTTTGTTTGAGATAAGGGTTGATTTGTTTATTCAATTTTGGGAGATCAGGGTATTATCAAATTTTCATGGTGAAAACTGTTTGAACGATTTTGTGATGAAAATTCAGTTGTTTTAGATTATTAATTTCAGAATTTTTATTCTTGTAGTTGTTGTGACCACTTATCACTATTTTAGATTGTCTTAGAAAGATTGTTGCAGTTGATTTTTTATATATAAAACATTTATTTTGATATAGTAAAATTCATTTTATATTAAAAATAAATTAAAATAATAAAAAATACAAATCCGGTTAATCCCGTTTAATCCTCTCAGAGTGTTGTCCTCCCGACTAGCGCCTAACGTTTTTTAGAACATTACGTTGTAGTGCTCATGTTCCGGACATGACGGGGACATCATGGTGGTATCATCACTACTAGTCCTCTGATAACTTCTGAATCCATGGAGGTAATGTGTAGCAATGATCAAGTTTTTGATTTCATATATATGCTCACAGTCACAAGGTTTCATTCTCTTGTTTATTACTGTCTCAGTTGATCTTGGTGAGCTACCTCAAACGACCAAGGAGTGATGTTCAATCTAAATCTGATATGGGTATGTGTTAGTTTCACTAAGCTATGCTTTTTATTTATTAATAGTACTGTTGAACACTATATGCTGTTATGGTTTCACTAAGCTATGCTTTTATTTATAAATAGGACTGTTGATATTATCTTTGGATCTGAGTAATTTATGCAAGTACTCTGCTTTCTTACACTCTGATCTTGCATTGCATGACCTTCAACTTGATGTTATAAATAATACATAAAAAGACCACAGGTTATTGAGTTTACGTTAACATGCCTTTTTCAAACTCAAGATGGTGGAAGAGTGCAAAGTTCAAGTTTGCAAACTAATATAGACTATATTGTTTAGGAAGTTCGGTGAAAATATCGTCGATCTGATTATTGGAGGAGATAGAGTGGAAAGCAATGGTGTACTGCGTGAGATGAAGTCGTATAAAATGACGATCATTTTAAAAAAAATTTGTTCTCAGCGAATTGAAGCTTTGTTGAGGGTAACTAGCAAATAGTCTCAAGTGGGAAACAAGAGTTAGAATTACATCGGGTAATAATATTTCCAAATTACATTGAAATCGAAATTGAAAGGATAAACTTGGATCTTAAATTAATTCTTTGAACTTTGATGTTGACGATGATGACGATATTACTACGTATCGGTCCAAAATTTCGACCAGGGCATATAAGATCCATTTTCTTTATTGACTTGATTTGGACTTAGGCTTGGCCTTGACATGAGTTGAAAGAATTTTACCCTTACTGAATTGGGCTGGAGGAAGCCCAGCTGTTTGAGGCCCAAAAGAGGAGTAAAAATTAGGTTGAGGAGAGGGCCCACCCGAACCCTCCTCTTCAATACGCCTCAACACCTCGAGAGACGCGTGACGCGATCGTCGAAGCTCTGAGAACAGACGCGGTTCTGGATGGATCGCCTGATAACTGCTTGATCCATTCATAGAAGATGTTGCAGTGAGTAATATGAATAACATTTCGATCGTCACAATAAACAACAACAACAGATCTATAGAAATACTCTTATCACGTAACAACCTTTTATAAACATAAGAGTTCAGAAGCAGCGTAAGCAATTGCTCGATATTATGCCTCGGTGCTAGAGCGAGCGACATTCTTATGTTTTTACTTCTCTAAAAGATAAATAGAGCTATGATATAAAAAGCACGTGATAAAGGAAAATATTTTATCGAAGCTCACGTGACAAATGGCCCGATTTCTGGAGGCTGTCTCAGTACTTGTGTTGTCCTCTCTGCCACGTGACTAGTTTCGATACCGTACCGGAGTAACCGGAGTAACCGGACACGCAATCCGACCACATCAGTCTGGCACAGACACGTGTCGAGTTGACAGAGGCCGACATAGTAAAAGAAAGTCTTGTGGGTCCCACCTCATCTGAAACTTCACCGCCCCACGTGTCTTATCAAAAATAGATTAGTCATCATTTTATTTCCTCTTTTTCATGTTTTTTTTCCCAAGACGAGAAAAATATTTTTTTTTCTTCACTTTAACGGCCAGTTAATTAATGATATCTGATTTTCAACTACAGAAGAAACAAAAAATATTATATTTTAGAACCATCTTCTTAAGAACGAGACATCTGTTTTTTTTGTAGGGTCTCGTTTATAAAGCTCGTAAGGTTTAGTAATAGAACATATATATTTTTAATTTTTAAAATATTAATTTATAGTCATCATTCTTAGACTTGAAATTTGGTATTTGTAAATTTCTCGATGGAAAATATTAGTATGCATAACGAAATTAGGCATGGATACAACGTAGATGTTATCTAAGGGATAAAATGTAAATGAATAATTTGAGTTCCATAATATTTTCATTATTTTTGAATAAATATACACAATTTACGAAAATAAATGATAAATTTATAATTATTTTGAGTGAAAATAAAAATACACAACCCCTCTTTGAAAAATTAGAAAAGTCCACGCCCCCTTTTCACAAGATAGAGCAAAACATTTTCTATAAGTCATAAATACAAACAACCTTTAACAAATACTTTTTTTAATGTTAATTAACATTGTTTAAGTGTGTTAAGAAACAAGGGTAAAATGATAAAAATGTACAGTTTTTTTTAGGAAAAAGGCAAATTATTATAACGCTCGAACAATATTTCGTTGGAGAGTAACAGTAAAAGTCGGTAGGATAAACCCATCACCACAGTTCCAGCTATAATGAGAAAGAGCAAAACTAGCAAGTTCGTGTGCGGCCACATTGCCCTTGCGAGAAATAAAGTTGACTGAAACATGGCTAACAAAGCTATTTAAAGCAATTCGACAATCATCCATAATACCGCCTAATTGGTTTCGGATGAAATTATCTTGCTTGATGCCTTCCACTACACTCAAGCAGTAAGATTCCACAGACACTGCATACAAGTTGTTCCTCCTGGCCCATCATAGCGCCTCCCTGGCTTCACCTCTACAGGCTGGAGAGACCCCGTTAACCGTCTACAGAATACCGCTATAACCACGCCCTGGTCGTCCCTGCAAACCAACCCCACACTCCAAGCGCCACTGATAATATCTACACCCCCATATCAACACTGATCTTAAGATGGCCTTGGGGTGGTGGGTTCCACTTGGTCCCTCCTATCCCGTTGCCCTGTCCCGTATTCCTAGAGTTCATGTTGGCTAACTTTCACTGTTGGCCACATTCGCCACCCTGAATGTCAGGAAAGACTCCCTTTTTCAAACCAACCGATTCCTCGCGTCCCAAACAACCCAAATGAAGAGAGCCCGTCTAGTTAATTCCTCCTCCCCACATTTTGTTAGTGACAAAAATGCATTATAAATTTTGATCTTTTAACAAAATATATATGTTAATTGGTACACAATGATAAAATTGTCCTGAAAATTAAGGACTAAAATAATTTTAAAAACTTAACTTTTATGGACAATTTCTTTATTTTTATACAGATATGTATATTTTTCAAAAAAAAACTAAAATCAATAATATTTTTTTGTCACAAGTGATGATATCACCACGTTTTTTTTACAATTTCCCCCAAAAAACAATAACTTAATAACGTACCGACATCAACATCAGGTGTGTTTTGTATAAAAATCCCAAAGAGCCAAAAAAAATTAGAAAGAACCAGAAGCTACAGCCCCGAAACAGAGCACCCATCTCCTCTCAGCTCTGAGCCCAATCACCGACCCAGAAAGCCAAAACCCATCGTCTCTCAACTTTTAGCTCACGAGACTCGCAAGCCCCAAAAAGGGTCTCCGATTCACGAGCTTCACGGGAAAGCGGAAATGGCGAATTGCAGCAACCAGAGGCCGAAAGGAGGGTCTGGGCAGGTTCTGGACGGCTCCGATATAATGGAGTTGGTTGGGAACGAAGCTGTGTTTAGCAACTTCGTGAACCACAAGTTTCAAGAGCTCGACAGAGACAACGACGGTGAGCTCTCCGTGAAGGAGCTCCAGCCCGCTGTTGCCGATATCGGTGCCGCCCTCGGCTTGCCTGCTCAGGGCTCGTCTGCTGATTCCGATCATATTTATTCTGAGGTTTGTGTTTCGATTTGTGGTTTCTGGGTTTGATCTGGTTTTACCCATTTGCTGAAATTGCTTGATTTGATGGGTTTTTTGGACTAGGCATTTGGTTGAACAGTTGGTGTGCGTAGTGAGGGAGTGAGGAAATGAGAGTGTGATCTTAATGGGTGAGTCTTGTTTGGTGTTTGACTCACAAGCTTAACAGTATTATTATGGGACTAATCCGAAAATAAATCGGATTGAATGATTAATCTGGAATGAAAGGGGACTAATCGAGGTTTAATCGAGCAAGTCGGGGATTTTAGAACACTGTAGTTGAGGCTTGTTGAGTTTGGTGGTGGTTCCTAGACTAGGCATTTATTCAAACCGTTGCTGATAGGTGGAAGCTTGTACTGTTATTTAAGCTATTTAAGCTGGTTACTGATGGTTAGAATTCCGACCCACTAAAGGCTCAAACTGATGTGTGGACCTCAAGGTGTTTATCAAGTGGACAGTCATCAATCCACATTCTTTAGATGTGGGACTTCAATAGTGTGCATAGTGAGAAGTGAAGAAAAGAGAGTGGTATTTTAATGGGTGAGTTTTGTTTGGCCTTTGTTAATATTGTACATGAACTTTAGGCCCTTATGTTGGA
Organism: Geranium brycei; assembly: GCA_036897365.1. Classification (NCBI taxonomy): domain Eukaryota; kingdom Viridiplantae; phylum Streptophyta; class Magnoliopsida; order Geraniales; family Geraniaceae; genus Geranium; species Geranium brycei. The sequence continues at coordinate 38,272 of JAYMTP010000018.1, forward strand.
TTAACCCTAATGTGTTCAGGTTTCTCTATATAATTATGTGTAAACATCGGATCGACTAAGAAGTTGATGCTTGTTGTGTTTGGTAGTGCATTCCATTGCCAATATGCTGATGGGTGAATCTTGTTTGATCTTCAATGAACAAGTTCAACCTCGTCTGGTTTGGTAATACATTCCATTGACAAAAGTGTTCATTATCTTGTTTTCCTTAGTGTTTAGTATGTTTTCTTTCTGAGTTGAATAGTAACTTGTGATGCTATGGTTCACTCTTTGATCAGACATTAAATGGAATAAGTACTATGCTAGTTTGAGAGGTGGTAAAAGAGTCATGCTTGTCTCTAATGCTCTCCACACGTTGCTATCGATAGACCTCTAAGAGGATAATAGAACAAAAAATATTATGTAGCAACTTGCAGGGATATATCCAATTTGCTGGATAAGATGTTATTTAGTGTGATTTGTCTTCTCTGTGAACTACATTTCGATAAATCTATTCTCATTGTTTTACTTTTATAGAATCGGAGAGGGAATAAGTTCCATTGATATGGTTGAATACATAAATGATTATAAGGTTTTCTATGTCACATTGTCCTACACTTCATATTGTCGATTGCACCTTGGCCTAACCTAATTTTATTGGTTAGGTTTGTGAATTTTCAGGATAACCGACAAATATGGCTGTATTTGCCTTCTTGGGGTTATATCTAGGAAGGCTATGTTTTTCAAATTTCTATCTCTAGCTATTCTCAAGAAACATCCAACTTATGATTCAGCTTTGTCACCAGTCACCAAACTTACCTTTTAGTTTAGTTTAGCTTTACTTTTTCTTGCTTATATTTTTTTCTTAATGCTCAGTGGAATCTAATGACAAAAATAGCCATAACTTTGATGGTTTCTTTTTTATATGAGCGGTTGATGCAACCTTTTAGTTTTAGTTGTGGAGCCCAACCCGATATATATGGCCTGTTTACATGAGTAAACATGATTTTCTATGATGGGCTATGTCGCAAAGGCAAAGGTGAATAATATGGATGAGATGAAGATGGATGTGTTTTTCTCTCGACCTTGCTAATGAGAAATGTGATAATCTTGTACCTAACCCATGAAAGTTGTAGGGCAATGTAGCATTATTCTCAGGTTGACAGAAGAAGACCCACAAGCACGTTTACATGATGTTTCAGCTTTATTTATTTGTCCAATTAAATAACATGAAAAGATTGGTAGAGTTTCTGGTAGGAGTTGGAGAAAAGTTTTATAGCCAACAAGATCTTAACTGTGGTGGGGAAGATATGTTAAGATGAGAATAAATACTCATGTCTGAAATAGGAAGGATTAAATTCATATTTTCTTGAGTCCATCCAGTTTCAGCTAAGAGTATAGCAAATTATTTGAGTTCAATCCTGCTATTTTTAGGCAGAGAAACAAAAAATGCTATAGAATGAAGCCAGGCCATCTAAGTTTTGATGATTTGTTGTGAACTACCAAAGTGAGAGCTTTTTTCAGTCAATTCCATTTAAGATCCTATTGTGAACTTTTAATCTGCCATGTTGCAGGTTTTGAATGAGTTCACTCATGGAAAACAAGGAAACGTGAGCAAGACCGAGTTTAAAAAGGTTCTTTCAGATATTCTAATAGGCATGGCTGCAGGCTTGAAGAGAGACCCCATTGTGATCCTCAGAATTGACGGCGAAGACCTACAAGAGTTCATCAGTGGTACATGTTACGAACTAGAGATGGTTTCCATATATTCACATATACAGCCTCAGCGATCACTTCGCGATTACATCATCAAGGCCTTGGAGAAATTGACAGTTGATCAGGGAATGCCTCCTTCAGATCCTTGGGTAATCAATCTTCTACCAGTTAACCTCAATTTTCAATATGCATATTTGTATAACTAAGAAAATGGTACAAAAGTACATAGATGGACCAGTAACATGTTTTATTTGAATTGGTAAATTGTTTGTATAGGTGATGAACAACATTGTGGAACCAGTTCTGCAGTACAGTGTAAGCAATGAACTGGAGGGACCCGTATCTGAAGAAACGTTCTTGGTGGAGTTCAAGAAAGTAGCAGAAGCTGTGGCTCATCATCTGAAAGACCAGCCGGTGATTGTTGCCCATAGTGAGAACACTTTTGATGGAAGTGCCATCCGGAGACTGCTTCTCAATAAGTTTGAACTCGACAAGGTCTGTCCCGTGATCCTAGTAGCTCGTTGATTTCATTTCTGTTTTGCAATGCTGAAACTTCACCAACAATGCAGCTGCTGAATTCGGCCATGGAAGATTTGCCTAAAGATAAGAATGGGAAATTGTCCAAAGAGTACGTTCGTGTGGCCCTCGATATGGTTGCTCCTTCTGCAGGTCTGCCTCCTCTTGGAGCAGTCAACGAGGTAATCTATAAATCATCTCAAGTAACTCGGAATTGCAACTCGTCTTCTGTAATTCTCAATTTGTCGAAGTAAGCTTGTGTAGTGAAGTAATTACATGTGCAGAAACATGAGACAGAGTGATATATGAACTTCTGTTAGAATAATAGAAATATTTCATATCCTATATATTAGTATTTTGCCTGTTTCATATGAAATATAAGAAATAATATGAAACATTCCGATCATTCTAACTTAGAGTATATATAAATGTGAGAGTCACACATAACTAGCAATGGTGGCATTTTAGTTGTGGATTCCTACCTGATATATTAGCCTAATCACGTAAAATTTATATAGTGTTAGAGCGGGTCTATTTGGGCATATGTTTGTGAGCCTACCTTATGGCCTTCGCCCAGTTTAATATGTCATGGTGGCCCTCTCTTATGGCCTCAACTCCTATGTGGTCTCCAGTCTGTATGCAGTTGTTTGGGCCATTCTGGGCCTCCTATGCGGCCTCCACTCCCGTGTGGTCTCCGGTCCATATGCAGTTGTTTAGACCTAATATGGATCTTGTAGTATTAGAATAGGTCGATCTGGGCATATGTTTGTGAGCCTACCGTGATCTTTGCCCCGTGTGGTCTCCCATCCATATGCAGTTGTGTTGGCCATGATGGGCCTCCCCTGTGGCCTCAACCCGCATGTGTTCTCCGTTCTGTATGCAGATGCATGTCCCATGTTGGCGTCCTCTCCTGTGTGGCCTCCGGTTCATATGCAGTTGTCTAGACCTGCTATGACCCAATGGGTAGAAAAAAAATATATATAAAGGTGATGAGTCGAAACTCATATATTTTGCTTAATTATGTAAAATTTCCACAATTCAATTATTAAATATGCAACTTCTGGACTTACACCTAGTGCTCTAAAAATTCTGATTTATCCAATTATTTTCCATCTAGTTTTCGATTAATTCTCAGAAGACCCTTTCCGCCTGATTAGAGCGTAATGTTTTTTTAGAACATTGCTTACGTTTGTATACATTATGTAATCTGGTACATGCAAAATCCACAGATGGACAAGGTGATAGCTGAAGTGTTCAAGACATGGAATGTGGATGATGGGAAAACTGTCAAAGAAGAAGAATTCAAGAAGTTGCTAACAGAGATCTTGGGGACACTGATGCTGCAGCTGGAGGGAGCTCCCATATCGGTTTCCTCGAACTCGGTCGTGCACGAGCCTCTCGCGTCCTCTTCTTCGCTTCTGCAGACTTCCTCACAGTAATGCAGGTTCAAGAGTCCTGCATGACTGATGCAACACAAGAGAAACAAGAATAATGTACAATAAAATTAGCTGAATGTTTAGTTAACTGCTGCAACTATAGCTTGAAGCTGTCTCTTCTGTATTTTACTTGGTTGTGTTACTTCAGTTGCTTCAAGAATGTGAATGATAGGAGACTTCTGTACTTGTAATGTGCTGTGTGAATTGAAAGATTCTTTACTGCACCTGGAAAGATGGCACTGTGAACTTTTCTCATCTAAAATTTCGAACTGATGGATAAAACCTTTGATCTGTGGTGATGGTCAGGATCTTTTATCATTGTCTTCGAATCTTATTTCCATTTCTTTTGCTCTCGAATTTTAGTAGTTTTGTAGTTTTTAATGCCTTTTTGAGCTCTAAGGTGTTTAGAATATATGTGCAAGTTTGGGGGTTTATAAATGAGTTTTTGGAGGAAGATCATAAAGAAAAGAAGGTCGAGAATGACAAAAATGGAGTTCTCACAATGCTGTCACAATCGTGACAATCAAGATGTTATTAAATTGGTATTATGATGCGGTTTTTGGACATCACAATTTTGTTATTAATAGCACAATCTTGCAAATATGTTATATTATAAGACATTTTTTGTTATTGTCTTAAAATTATACTCATTTAAAAATTCGAACGGATTCAGATTCTAAAAGCTTATTAACCATCTCTTATGATCTCATATTTTATAAGTATACTTACGGAAGACATTACACATATCAATATCATTGAAGGGAAATTCAACTTAAACTATTAATTTTTAATTTTACAATCTTTGGGAGGTGTGAGTATATGTTTTAGACATGAAACTCTTTAAACAATTCCTTAGATAAACATTCCAACTCAAACTCAATCCAATATAAGTTGTGATATTAAAATATCCAACTCAAAAATGTGATAATTTTGAGATTTTTATGGATTAGTGATTAGACCCACATTTGTACATGTGATAAAATGTGTGTAAATCATGAATACTAAGTAGACAAAACAAATAAAAAGACAAAGAGCCTTAACTATTCACACTTATGTTTTGTCACTGTTATAATGTCTTAAACCAAAAAGGAACACATGGGACCCAAATATTCATCGAAATCAATTCGGACAATTTTCTTGTCTCCGGTTCATGAAATGTGCATCACTTAATTTATACAAATTCACTACTTTTAACTTAACACCATCATTCAATAATTTGATAAGCAATTATTCATATTTTTAAAAAATAAAGACCCGGCGATATTATTAATCATATCAATTATAGTACAAGAGTGAGAGTTGGTGGGAAATTACACTCTTTAAACTCACAATCAGAGCTCAAACGGGTTAAACTGGTCAATACATGAGCGACTGAGTTACCTGATCGTCTTACAAAACAAAAAAGAAAAATTTACAAATAAGCTAAAAACATTCAAACATTCCTGAATAATTAGGTTTACCGGCGACCAAAGCTCTTATCGAAGCAACAACAACTTGATCACCGATAGACAATCTGTTTCGAACATCACCTTGTCCAACCCCCTAGCCACATCCTGACATCCCACACCAGCGCCTCCTTAAGTGCCAGTGCCTCCCCAGCTATCGGGTTGGAAAGACCTTGACGATGCAGGCCTCGCGCCGCCAAGTATATAAAAGCTATAGATTATTTATTTAGTTTTTATCTAATGGAAAATCATATCTTATCAATCAAGAAAAGTTAAGTTATTTAAATGTTTAACGAATTAAATTAAAATTATTTAAACTATAAAGTTAAATATGAAAAGTGAACATTTATAAAAGTATTATTTGTAATTAATTATTAAAAATAATAATTTGAGGGCTGTGGGGCTTATGACCCACACGAACTTATTATAGTCTTTTACTTCAATAAGTATAATAAGCTTGGGTCATAGGCGCCATAACCCTTATAACCATTATATTTTAGTAGTCAATTGCAAATAATATTTCTATCAATGGTCACTATCAAATAATTATGCTAAGAAAATAATTGTGACAAAAGGTTAATTGTTCAATTTACAAAAACCTCGTGCAGATAAATTGTCTATTTTCACGTTTTAAAAAAATATATTATATTACTTTCCTTAACTACCTTTAAACCCATCTCACGTAAATATCATGTTAAACCTTGAACCCTGATTTGAAGGCAAGAAGCGAACAGTACCAACCACTAAGTCACACTCAAACTAGTTATTTTCACATATGTAATCTTATAAAATTAAATTACAAATAAATATTCTCATTTTTGTCTATAATTATAGATAAATGTGTTTATATTTATGTTTCTAACGAAATGATTCTAACCAAGCCATTTTTTAGCGAAGACCACACTCAATATAACCTGTTTCTTTGGTGGCCTTTCATCAAATAGACCGGAGCGATTTCTTCGGTGAGAACTCCTCCCACGAAATCAAGCCTCATCCACTTTGTTGAGTTCGGCCTCTGAAGTCAACACAACTTCAAGCCCGCCCTAAATTCCTCCTATGTCGCCGTCCCTACGATTGAGTTAATTTCAGACTGAAAGACAAGATTAAATGGGAAAAATCAAGAGTATGTCCCTCCATTAAAGTAGGAAGTGACCATCGCTAAAAATCGATCTGATTTGGATTGGTTCATTAAAAACATGTGAATAGGACAAATATAAGAGTAGGGTTGGGCATGGTTCCGAAACTGTACCAGATCCTTCGGCTTCTCAATTATTAGAACCATATCGAAAATCGTTATGTGAGAAAATAGTCCGGTTCTGACTTTGATTTTTTGGTTCGTTTCCTGATTTTACCCGGTTGGTTTTCTATTGTAACTTTTAGCTTGATTTATAGGTCGAGTTAAACGAATTTGAATCCGATTTACAGGCAAAAACTTTAAATTTGTAATTGTAAGAAATACTAGCGAAGATCGAATGTCAAGATTTAATTGTAACAATACCGTTGGGGATAACCTAGCCTTGTCAAGAAGGAACACACCACAAGGAAGCCCTTACACACATTGAGTCAAGTGTGTATATAAATTATCCTTACATCTCATACTCTTCTGATGCGAAATTGGACTCACATGTGAATACCTAACAAATACAAGATAAATAACATATTCTGAGTCCTCATTCTTCAATTCATGTACTTCATTCTCGACTGAACTGTTTCGTTCTTACTGGTTAACTGTTAGTCTTGAATTGTTAGAACCAAAACTGAACCAAAATTGAAAGATACTCTAAAGTTTATAGCCAAAACTGAAGTGTTAATTACGGTTCACTTTTTTTCAATCCAAGTTTGATTCAAAACTGATTTCGAGTCTAAAATGTCCACCATATATAAAAATACTTACGAGAAAATGGACCGTTCCATCGGGTTGTGATTTGCAAAGTGACCAATTCATATGATTTGTCATTTATCAAATATATAATTTTAAAAACAAATATTTGAAAGTGATAGTTAGGTATTATTTTTTAGAAAAATAAATAAATAAAAATATACGGGTTAAACCCGACCCGATTAAGAACGTGGTTACTGGATCCGGGCCAATAAGAACACAACACACACACATCAGCAACTCTCTTGTTGAAAATTTTCTCTCCTCCAAAACATTTTCCCGGAAAATTGTCCAAACAGAGCTTTAAGCATCGAACCAGCGAATCTTCCCGATCCATATGGCTCCTCCTGGCGACAGATCCGGCGCTGCTGAGGAAGCCATGGTCGCCGAAGCTGAGAAGCGTCCCATCTCCACCATCGTCATCATCATCGGTACCTCTCAATCTCTCTCTCTTTCCGTGTAAAAGTATGTGTTCAATCGTTGCGGTTTCGATGTTGTGATTGTGATGGTGGTTCTGTGATCCTAGCTATGCAGACCGAGGCATTACCTCTCGTCGAGAAGTTTCAGCTCACAGAGGACCTCGATTCCGTGTGAGTTTCGTCTTCTTCGATAGCCTTTTGGTTTCTGTTTACGGTCGATTTTTAGGGTTTAGGATCGGTGAATCAGTTAATCGGTGTTGGTTGTTTCGGTTTTTCACGAAGTTGCTTGAGTAGCAGAGTTAAGTTTTTGGCTGTTTTGATGGATTTTAGTGCTTGGAATGTGTTCACCGTTGTGTGTTTGGTGTTTTTGTGATTTCTTGAGTGATATGAACTGTCTTGGTGATTTGCTGATTTTGATGGTGATTTTTGGTGCTGAAATGGTTGGGATGAGTTTCTTTGACTGTTTGCTGAGTTACATTATTGATTGGTTTATGCTGGTAAAGTAAAAACAACCTTGATTGGTTAACTGTAACTCACATGGTATTTACTTTTCCCATGAAAGTACATCCTGTGTTGATAGAATGGTATGGCCTATCTTGAAGATTTGTTGATTTTGGTGCTGATTGTCAGTATTGAAATCTATGAAGTGATCTTCTTTGACTGTTAGCTGAGTGACATCCTTGATTGATAAACTGTTGTTCGCATATAATTCACATTTTCCATGAAAGCACATAATTTAGTTGTAGAAGGTAATTACCGAAAAGTCCATGTTCCCATGGCGACTTGCTGACAGGTCTGCAAAATTGTTTTTACCCTTTTCATGGTGGAGAATTGGCTGTCATTCTGTAGTAACTGAAATTGTAAAGTTTCATTTGGTTTAGTGTCTGATATGAGATTCTGAATACCGGATTTTATTTGTAGGTTCCCAAAAGAGCTCCCTTGGATACGGTATCACGGTATCTACAAAGATCTTCATATCAACATAGTTGGACCAGGAAAAGACCCAACTTTGGGTAAGTTGGTTTTCTTCTTGTGTTGAATTGATTGTGTGCCATGGGTGTTGTCTATCATTCCACCCATGGCCTGCCCTTTTCATTTACCCATGAGCTCCTGTAGCCTGTAGATTACACGAATGTGATTCTAGTGAAGTCCCATAAGTTGGTAAAAAAAACTACTCCCATGCTGCCTAATGTCTTACATTTTCAGTTACTTTGTTGGTTATAATGCCATTTGTACTGAAGCCCGTTGCACTTTCTATTCAAAATAACACTGTTTTAATTTTTTATTGATGCAATATCAGTGGATAGGTATGCATTGCATGTTTAGAGAGCTCAAATCAACCTTTTGACCAAATTTGGCTAGCACCGCTAGTCATTAGATTCAGTCAATGAAAAAGTGATTGTATTTCTTGCTGTGTCCTTTTAATTTTGTCTCAAGTTTCTGCCTGTAGCATTGATATGATACTAGTGAAGGCTCCATTAGTTGGTTAAAACAAACACCCATGCCCCGTGCAAACTATTGTCTGTCACCTTGTTTATCTTTTTGTTGGTTATGGCATTTGTACTCAAGCCATGGTATACTTATTATTGAATGTAACCTTATGTTTAAGTTTATCACTAGGATATCAGTGAAGTGATGTGTCACATGGTTATATAGCTCCACCCAACTTTTGACCCAATTTAGCCAGCACAGCAAGTCATTAGGTTCTGCTTGTATTAGAAACCTTAGAATGTGTAGAGGCAGCTTCACGCCTATATTACATGGGCATGTCTGTTAGATATATTTACAAGGCAAACACATTTAACAGGGATGCCATAAAAGAAAAGGTTTTTATTTTAAATTTCTGATGTCTACTTGCTGGGGTTCTCACTCCTTTTCTTTTCAGGGGTTGATAGTGTTGGCACTGTTCCTGCTTCCCTATTGACTTATGCTTCTATCCAGGCACTGAAGCCTGATCTGATCATAAGTGCAGGCACTGCTGGTGGCTTCAAGGTATGTCATTTCTTGTGAAGATTGCTCTGAGTACTCGTCAGTTGTATTTATTGCATTAATGTATACAAAATGAATTAACATCTCCGTCTCCCTCTTTTCTTCCCAAATTTCCTATAATAATACTAATTAGTGGATGTTTTCAGGACAAAGGAGCTAGCATTGGAGATGTGTTTCTTGCGTCTCATGCTGCTTTCCATGACAGAAGGATACCCATCCCTGTAAGTGCTCCTCCCTTTTCATTCTTATTCTTCTTATGTTTAGTGGACAGTGGCTGGTGGCCAGATGATTGATTGCCCACATTTTTCTTTCATAGTTGTAGTAGTCTAGGATGGTTTAAGCGAATGAGCAGAACCAGAACTTAATATATGAAGTGCAAGCCTAGTAAAGTTAGGGGATAAACCAAGGTAAGGTACAATCAGTATAAAGGGTAAAAAAGTCTCCGAAAATAAACACTTGGGTACATGAATAATTCAAAGCACAGGGAGATTGAAGAGTATGCAAAAGATAAAGGGATCATGTTTGGATGGAAGAAATGTAGAAGCTGTTATAGGTTTGATTTGATAGGAGAGTTCCATTTTGAACGCTTAAGTTTATAGACAAATTTCAATGGAATAAATTATAGTTGTGTCTTAGTTCAGAGGTTAGTGGCAATTTTGTGAACAAACACACTTCTCATTCTTTACATAAGCGAGGTGTTTTAGTTTTTCTTATTCTGACTTTAGTACCATCTCCCACTCAATCTATACTCTCTCATTCTTCAGGTTTTTGATCTATATGGATCTGGTTGCCGTCAGGCCTTCTCCACACCTAATCTTGTGAAAGAGCTTAACTTAAAGGTAATTGCTACTACCAGGAAAAGGTTATGCATAGGTTGTTGAAGTCCCAAAACCTTTTCTGTTCATTATGCACTGATATGTATCATTCTTTGTTGGATAATTATTTCATTTTGTCACTTATCCGTTTACTGGGAGGAAGTAGTGTGCGGTATTTACAATTATTTTAATACAGCCTGTTCTTTGAGTACTATTCATATATGAAAGGAATATGGCATATTGGTAGAGTAAATAGTTATTGGTACAGAATACTTCCATTGCCATTACAAACTTGACTCATATGAATTGGCATGGCATGACATGGCAAACACAAACAATACGTTATTATTCTTGTTTGGAAGACTTACCAAGAATGCTCTACTTTTGATAAGTTATATCCTCTATATTTCTGTCATTCCATGAAAAGTACACTGATTGCATCAAAGCTCATACTTGATTTTTAAATTGTCTTGTTAATTAGTGTTCTAAAGATTCAGATAAAATGGACCCAATGGTAGTCTTTAATTTGGTCAAGACTCAAGAGATGAATTTTTTTAATGTTTATTACAATTGCTTAGCATATAGGTTGTTTAATTTTTTTTATCAACAATAACTGCAAGTGTACTTCTCACAACCTAGGATTTTAGTCCAAGAAGGGGCAGTATCTATCACATAAGTCATTGTGCTATATGCTCTATGATTTCATTGGTACAAAGGCTGTATGCATATCCTGTAATATCTATTGGCCCTTGGATTGTCAATATTTGATGGAGTTGGGCATGTGTTAAGAGTTTGGAAATTGTGTGCTAAAGAGCAATACTCAAAATATAGCAGTACTAAAATTCCCCCGAAGTTGAAATGTAATTAGCGGTTAAACTAAACTTATCTAGAGGAGTTTATAAAGACAGCGGTTCCTTTACAGCTTACGCCATGCATATTGGTAATTGTTCGGTGTAGCCAACTCTAAGGTGTTGCCTACTTGGGTTGGTCTCTTTCCCAATTTGTATATTTTTTTTATACTTTTTCCTCTCCATATCTGATGTATCTTGGATGAACCTATAGTTCTAATCTCTTCAATATACGTGTTTACATGTCTTAGGTTGGCAAATTGTCCACTGGGGACTCCCTTGACATGTCTCCACAGGATGAAGCAGCAATAAATGCAAACGATGCTACAGTTAAAGACATGGAGGTAAACATTTTAGACTACGCTATTTCACAATGATCCTTCAACCAGAAAGAATTGTTGATTGTTGCCCTCCTTGAACCATGCAAAGTCTTTTCCTTAACTACATAAGTCGCTTTGTGTCCAAAAAATCCCTTTGTATCAGTTCAATGCACAACAGTATAAGCGATTTCGGGAATGTTTCCTTTAGATATTTGTCATTCACTAGTACACATATATAGAAAATGATGATAAATTGATCGGTATCATTGACTATGATTTTGTGCATAATATTTTTCTATATTGGTTTTAGGGGGAATAGGAGTCAAAAAAAGAATAATGGGTATAAACTTACTGATATATTTTTCATTTTTTTGAGTTACTTTTTCCTTTTAATAAATAACAATAGTATGCGAAAGAAAAGAGAGTGCATCAGCTAAAGTTTCAAGTTAGCTATCGTGTTCTTTTTCATGTGATTAACTATTCAAAAGGAGTGACACCCATTGTGTTAGAATTGGCCAATGGAAATGACAAGGTGCTCGTTTGAAACACTTTCCGCATCTTGATTTTGCAATCCCGTAAATTATGTTCCTACACTGCTTTAAGCCCTTTCCCTCAATACGTGTTTCAGGGAGCAGCTATTGCCTATGTGGCAGATCTCTTCAAGGTCCCTGCAATCTACATAAAAGCAGTGACTGATATAGTCGACGGCGACAAACCAACCTCAGAGGAATTCTTGCAGAACCTGGCAGCCGTGACCGCCGCACTCGGCCAGAAAGTTAGCGAGGTCATCGACTTCATCAACGGGAAGAGCTTATCAGTACTGTGAACTGCTTCCCGTCTCATCTCATCTCATCTTCAGCTATGGGTCGCTATAAAAAGAATGTTGCCATGGCTTAGAAGGTGAAACCAACTATTCGATTGCTTTAGTGTCATATATTTGATCTCTGTGTACAACTATTCATCAGACACCATTTCAGTGAAGAACAATGTCGTAGGTCTAAATATACCCTATCAAGGGTTCAAGTTCTTGTGCTTAGGTGAGTATCAAATTGCTTATTGGAGAAAATGGGAACCAATTTTTTGTGAAACTTTTTAAAGCACAATGTGCTGATTGTTTTTGGAGTCCCTTTTAATGTCTCTTGTTCTATTTCTTATTGAATGAGTTGTTTATATTGGAATCACCATGCCTTTAGGGTACCCTTCTTTTTGGGAAATGGTGTTGCTATTTAAATTATTGTTGATTAGAAAATATATTATTTGATATTTTGGATCGAAACCGGTGAAATCTAGGACAAATCTATGCATAATCAATCTAAAACGAGGACAAAAACTCTTCCTTGCATGAGGCTATTTGAAGTCATAATTATGAGTCACAACTGTCAATCAAATATAATGTCATTTACATCAGTGAATTTCAAGTGTACTTGTTCGCATCAGTAACTTTGATTTTGTTACAATGTTACTGATCTATTAAATTTCACGTGCAAGGCTAATTACGCCTAAAATTTAGATTTTTTTTGTACAACTTCATCTTTCAAAAATATGAAAAAGGAATAATTGTCAATCACAACGGTACTTAAAAACATAATTTACCATTCACAGCGACTACCTTTTTCTTTTTTTTGACATAACACAGCGATAACCTTTTAAATACACTCATTTGTGCTGTTAATTTATAAAAGATGAAGTTGTAGATTTTTTTGTAAAAAATTTAAGGGATATTTTGATTTTTCAAGTGAAATTTAACGGAGTAGCAAAATTAAAATTCACCAATATGAACAGATAATATAATTATCCCTTATTTGAACCCTCATATTAAACATGTTTACTGAAAGCTAAATGAAGTAACATAAACAAAACAAAAAAGGTTTCAGAATTCACAAACCATAAGGAAATGTATATGACACATAAGAGAACAATACTGTCATTCACAAATGAATCTCCCAAATCTTATTGAGGTAGCAAAAGCAAGAGAAAAGAGTTACACACACTGAGTGAGTCCTCTTCCTTACAAAACCTAAGGTCAGAACCAAGCCCTAACTAGTTCACAAAAGTATATGTGTTTGCTGATACTAGCATAATGTCACATTATTTGCTAAAACTCATTCTCAACAGCTTACTTGTGCAGTCATTCGTCGAGCTCACGATAACCTTGGCTTCCGGCGCCATCGGAACCATCGGGGCCCATCACCCTCCTCACCTTTCCCGGGGGCGACAGCACAGCCGGGCTCTCCTGTTGATTCAGATCAAAATTCTTGGCGTTGAGATCCCCCTTGGATGCAGGAATCCGGAGTTTGGCTGGTTCTGTCGGATGTGGCGCAGAAGAGAAATACCTAGAGAAAAAACCCTAGCAATATCAGTCCAAAACAACAATGCAAAGTTATCGTATATTCTTTTTTATTGTTGGCGGTGTTCCAAAACACGCTAGGCGCTAGTCAGGCAGGAGGGCCTTTTGGAGACTAATAAAGGATTAATTAGAAATTAATCCGATTAAAAGATTGATCGGTGTGTCTGAGGATTAATTAGAAAAAACCCTAGAAATATCAATGTCTAAAACGGCAATGAAAAGTTATTTTTTTATTGTTAGCATTTTTTTAAAACAAAACGGTAGGGGCTAGTCGGGCGCAGATGGCCTTCTGGGGATTAATTTGAAATTAATCAAGTTAAAGATTGTATCAGGAATTAACATAGGATTAATCAAACAAGTTGTTTCGGGATTAGTAAATGATTGATTCAAAATTAATCAGACTACACGATTAATTGGGGATTAACATAGGATTAATCAGGGACTAATGAAAACTAATCAGACAAGTCGGAGATTTATAGAATACTGATTGTTAGTACCTGTGCTCCAATGCCTGCTCCACAGAGATTCTTGCTTTTGGGTCGTAAGTGAGCATCTTTGCTAAGAGATCGAGAGCATCTTCACTTGCCATGGGAAATAATGATCGTAATGGAGGTGGAGGAACATACTGGTACTCAACGTAGTCGGGAAGAAAAACCATGTCCGGCCACTGAGAAGGCTTTGGCGTCCCTAGTGCTGCAAAAATCTTTCCTAATTGATCGATGTCACTGGTGCCCTGCGATTTTAAAACATGAAACTAACCAAAGACACGAATCTCCGAAGCACGAACATGTGTATTGATACCAGTGAACATAGAAATGTTCTATTGAGCATTCAGACAACAAGGGTTCATCACAGAAATACATATGCTTTCATAAACAAACAAATAGACAACATTTTAAATAAGGAAAGCTGAAAATAGAAACCTACAAATATCCTTCTAATTTATTGTTGATAAAATACTTGTATTTTCAGAAACTCGGTAAACACTTAACCCAACCGCACATCGAGCTTGGACCTCAGCAGACATGCATGCGCATACAACGATAAAACAATGAATAGGCAATTCACCAAAGAAACAAACAATTACCGTGATTTAAAATTTACCGGAAGAAAAGGTCTACGAAGGAGAAGTTCGGCAAATATGCAACCTGCAGCCCAGACATCAACCCCAGACCCGTATTGTCTACTGCCAAATAGCAATTCAGGAGCTCTATACCATCGAGCAAAAACCTGTTAAAAGGAATTATGATTCATACTTAATAATAGACATCATTTTGGATATCAGGCATGATATATTTAATTGTTATGACTTATGAAGGATGAACAGAAACCAAAAGTTTTTTCAGACACAAAAATCCCAAAAAAAATTTCAGGACACCTTTTGCCATTAGTTTCAAGGGTGTTTTTATTTCCCCACGATTTAGTGATGCCACCAGATAGTACTTCCAAAACAAATCAGAAACTTTTTTGGTTCAGAAGGGATTGAAAAACACTAATGAACGGAAGTCCCGAGAAAAGGACCTTCACGAGCATAGACAAGTGTAGGGGCAGGCCAAACTAAATAACAAACATTACAAATAGTACCTGGTGGGTGAATTTACGATCTGGGCTCCCAAACACACGCGCTAAACCAAAATCTCCCAATTTCAACAGCCTGTTCTCTCCAATAAGTAGATTGTTCGGCTTCATATCTCTGGTGAAAAAATAATTCCCAACAATAAAAAACACACCTTAGCTAGAACAAAAAAGCAGAATCAATAAAATTTACATTTAGTACATTACCTGTGTAACACCCATTTCTTGTGACAAAACGCAAGGCCTTTCAGGGTCATTTGCATATACGATTTGATATCTCCAGGAGAAAGAAAAATGTTTCTATCTCGGATGACGGCTTCCAGGTCACTCTGCATATACTCAAACACGAGATGCAAGTCCCCCTTGTGCGGGAAGGCATCAATCAGCTCAATCACATGTGGATGCTTAATCTCCTTTAGCAGTTTAATCTCCCTGAGTGCGGTAAAATTCACACCCTCCTTTCGGTTCCCGAGCCTAATCTTCTTGATTGCCACAACCTGCCCAGTCTGCATAATCACAACAATTATACACTTCCCACATACAAAACAATCAATACCCATCACACGACTATACTACATCAAGCATCCGAATTCAACACACTACATATAAAATTACATTTTCCTATAAAACACACGAACCTGATTCAGGGTGAAGAAATTCATGTATAAAATTAGATACCCATTACACTAAATCTAGCATCCCATTTCAACACATTAGCTTAAAGAATTCCCTTTTTCCTACAAAACAAACAAAACCTGATTCAGGGTAAAGAAATTCGTGTATAGAATTCAATAACCATTACACTACTACACTAAATCTAGCATCCCAATTCAACATATTAACATGATAAATTCACATTTCCTACTAAACAAACAAAACCCAATTTAGGGTAAATAAAATCATGTACTGAATTCAAAACCCATTACACTGCTACATCTAGCATCCCAAAATCATCTCAATTCAACACATTAACATAAAAACTCCCTTTCTCCCATGAAACAAACAGAACCTGATTCAGGGTAAGACATTCATGTATAGAACTCGAAACCCATTACACCACTACACTAAATCTAGCACCCCAAATCATCCCGATCCAACACATTAGCACAAAAAATCCATTTTCCTAGGAAACAAACAGAGCCCAATTCAGGGTACAAACAAAATCACAGAATAGAACTAGCTAGGGCTTACCAAGGTATCCAAGGCCTTGTAGACGACCCCATAGGTCCCTTCTCCGAGGACTTGGCGCTTCAGGTAGCGATCTACTCCTTTCTTCTGCGGCAAATCAGAACCAATCTCGGCCATGGCGCCTAATTTTTTTCTCTCCCACTTCGTTTTCTGGTGATCGAAGAGTGCTTTTATAGAACCATCTCAAAAAATATGGTTCGATTCCAAAACTGTCATCAATATTCTTTTCTACAGATTCACCAGAAATTTCAAGCAAACAGATAAAATCAACAGTAATGTTCTGAAATTTTCGATAAAAATAGCTGATTTTGCAGAGCGGCACTGACCAGTAAATAGGAACAGCCCAGACCTGACACGGACTCTATAATCAAGTTCAAAATGAATTTATAAAATTAAATCATTTAAATAAACGAATTAAAATTTTAAAATTAGATATATAATCTAAGAAAAATAACGTATAAATAAATATACTCAACTATACACTATTTTTATTTGGCTATATCAACTTTAGAATATTTTTTTTACAGTATCCTTACTATTTGAAAATTGCATTTTGAATATTTTACATGTCAATTCTGTTAGATTTGATGAAAATTACCTTTAAGCATAACGAAAAAATAGTACGTAAAGAGTTTATAATCGAGTACAAAAAAATAGAAACAATCATAGTTCAATATAGCTATATGTAATGGGGGCACACTCCAGCGAGAACCAACGTAAGGGCGTCATGTGACAGAGGGACATATATTTTTTTTTATAGAAAATCAGTGAATCATGTTAAAAAAATGGTTTAACGAGAGTTTGGAAGAAAAATGTTTTTTAGGCTCCCGCGTCAGCGCGCGCCACGTGTTACGCTCACATTAGGTTAAGGCCCAATAGAGCTAAGGCCCATCTATATTTAGGTTTCATTTTCTCACACATTACCTATTCCCTCTCTTTCCCTTTCTCTCTCTTACATTTTCTCTCTATATTAGATTCTATAAATATAGGTTATGAACTTTTCAATTTTAAATCGAACTTGTATTAATTGTATAATCGTCGATAAACAAGCATTTATTGATCCACATTATTTATTTATTTTATAATCTCTCAAAAACATAATTTCATTTTAATGTTTTAAAATGATCCAACTCGATATGGCCCAAATTTACTTTTGATCGTTCTCATATGTGTGCTATGGTTCGGTTCGTTCGAAAAGTTGATGGATAAATTACAAAAAATTGGCTATGAACCTTCATTTTCACATAAATGAGTGTAAACTTAACATATTTTTGCAAAATATATATATCCGTTAAAAAATGATCTTAACGTCAATTTAAAAAAAAATTATGATAAAAAGGTAACGTTGTTCCAACTCGAGTTAGCCGATTTTTCTCTTCATTCTGATAGGGCGTGTGAGAGAATCTTTTCGTGATTGGAGAAAGTAAAAGTTCACAACACCGATGACGTGCGAAAGAAGAAAAAATACGACGAATTCCGGTCGAAAAATATTACTTTAATTTTAAAGAGTCGATTTAAAGGGCATTTTCGTTCTTTTAAACAAATAACCCCTTTTTTCACGAAAACAAAAATTAACCACATTTTGTAAAATTTAAATAGTTCACACCGATATGTTGGCAATTTACTCTAAGTTAATTGCCAAAAACATAAATATAGGAAAATAAAACTTGCCGTTACTTTAACGCTCTCTTCCTTGAGTTGCCCTAATTCACTCGCAGCTCCAGTTTCTGCTTCTCCGCCGCCGCCGACCGTCGCAGCTCCGGTAAGTTCGTCCCTTTTCTCTCTCAAACTCGCCGTGTTGTTGTGGTGCTTAATCGTGATTGTTGAATTTGAGCTCAAATTGGCTTCAGAGTTCTGGTGATTTTGTTGGAGCTCTTATACATGCTGGAATTGGTTTCACTGGAAGGGCTCGATAGTTCATGATTTTTAATGTGGTTTATGGATTTTTATGATTCTTTGTATGAATCATGTTGAAGGGTTTGGTAAATTGGCTTCATTGGAAGAACTTGATTTTTTTTCTTTTCATAGTAATGTATTTTGTAGTTTTTGGCTCATGGGTGAGTTTATGGTTGTGGTTCATGTAATGTGTATATGGCTAATGCTAGGGTTTGTATGCAATGAGTTGTTTAAATCATCATATTGACCCTTTGATTGGAAAAAACCTATAATTCTTCATTTAAGATGAGGGGTGATGATTACACCGTGCGATGTTAGATAAGCTATTGATTCTGTATTGTCTGTTTGAAATTCTGGCACTGCTAGATTACAACTTATTCCTGTGTACTGACCGAGTCTTGAATTGATGAAGATGCGTATTTTATTCATACTAGCGCATTTTGTGTTTTTTGCTCATAGGTCAGTTTATGCTTTATGCTTTATGCAATATCCATATGATTATGTTTCTTTATGACTTTGATATGCAATTAGTTGTCTTAACCATCATCGACCCTTAGACGGTAGATAAGTTATATTTTTTCGTTAAAGACAAGTGTGATGGTTTTGAAAGTGATAATTAAACAGTATGATGTTAGAGAGGCTATTGATTCTGTATTGTCTTTGAAATTTTGACACTTGTAGACCAGAACTTATTCCTCTGTAGTGACTGATGTAGATATATTTTTTGAGGGTTAGGGTGGAATGAAACATAATCTCTTAATTTTGCAAGATAATCCACTTTCCTTGCTTCGAGATTCATTAATGTTTACTTTCTTGTAGGTTTCAGATCAGAAATGATTAAGAGGCGATTTTATAAGCATGAACATGATGATAAAAACGAGCCTTCAGATTCGTCTTCATCCTCGGACTCTGAGGCGGACGACGTTGAAGAATCAGAAGATGTTGCAGCTACAGAGGTAAACGGAGATTCTGAATCCGAAAAATCAGAAGATGATGCAGTTGCAGAAGCGAAAGAAGATGCCGAATCTGAAGAATCAGACGATGATGCAGTTGCAGAAGTGAAAGTAGATGCTCAGACTTGCTCAACCTCATCAGGTTTGTGCACGATTTGTTTTGTTTCTCTTAGCACCTCTCTCTATCTTTCCATTTTTATTACAAATAGTTTTAATAATTCTTTCATCGAATACGGTGATTGTGGAATCTGGTGTGTTCTGGCTGAAAGTAATATTCTTTGATTCGAGCGAGCTCTCATCTCATGTGGATTATCTGGTTTCTTTGAGTAATTGTTTTGTTAGATATATGACTTTCCAAAATTCTCTGTACTTTCACAGGGCATGAGAGTGAGGATAGCTTGGCTCATGAGGTTGAGGCTGACTCACCAGGTAGTTGTTTATATCATTTCTCATCATGCCCTATGTAATTTGCTATTGATATATGACTATCGTTCCTTTGATAATTTGCGGATGCTGAAATTAATATCTGCTTTTAAATAAAGATGTTTTCTCTTAAGTTATTTTGTTTTAGCATCCCTATTCAACCAGATCAAAGCTAGGCAATTAATAACATAACATGTCATTAGATTATTACACTCAATAATCTTATATTAATGTTACTTCATTGAGACTATAGCCTTGATGATTTACTTCAAATAATTGCTTTACTTTGTTCTGGAAAAACAAATGTTTACATATATTTGACATCTTAGAAGTGTCACAGGTCAACTGATGAATGAAGGTGGTGATGAATCTGAGAATGACAGTGAAGCCAACGAACTGGATTCAGTACCAGTTGATGTGCCACCTTGTATCTTACAGCGCAAAAAAGTTTTCAGGTGTAGGATATGCCCGAGAGTTGTCTGTTTGTCTGAGGATTTCTTAATGGCACATCTAAAATCCAAGGTAAAATTTGAATCTAGTTTAAGTTTTTACACAACTATTAGGCATTATCACTATAATACTATCCAGTACTCTGTGGTCTGTGCCCTCATCTTTGATTAGGTTTGTGAGTGTGAAATTATTCTTTTAACATTCATTTAAAATTTGAAATACCCTTTTTTGTTCTTAGCAAATTTAATAATCACTGACACCATTTCTAGTTTTTCAATGAGATGGCAAAAGCCACTGTCGATGACAAGGGTAAAAAATTTAGGGTGGAAGTTTTGTACAAAGTTTCCGATGACCTAACTACCGCCTTTGTACTATTGCAGAAACATGCTCGAGCAGAGAAACTGTTAGATGAAGGTAAGCTTAAGTCCATACTCAACGACAATCTGGAGATTGAGAACCAAGAGACTCCTGCAGAGCTGCATGCTAGAATCGTGGCTCTTGCACAGGTTCGCTGTCGGTTTGCTTTGAGTTTGCGTCCTAAATTGAGTTTCTGAAGTCAGCGAACCTAATGTATCTCGCTATTCTTTTACCAGAGCAATCCAAAAAAGAAAAGTTCAGGACGCCAGAGGCAGAAGGAGAGAAAGAAACAGAAAAGGAGAAAGATGGAGAGAGATATCTTGACTAAGAAGGTATATATATGTATGGATTAAGCAATATGTTTTCTAGAATCATATGAAGTCTCTCAAACCCAACTCTCTGAAACTGCAGGAAACCGGCGGTGATGATTCAAATGTCGAGAAGGCGAAGATATCGACAAAAGGCCCGGCCAAGAAAAAGCGGAAAAATGAGAAGTGAAGGATATTGACTTGCTGCTTGCTACAAGCCGAATAGTATTGTTACTCTTGAAGTTTTTGTTGCCCTTAAATGTTGGAACATGTTATGTTAGGTCTGGAAATGTTTCATTCTTTGTTGATGTACTTGAGTATTGAGAATTTTGCTGTCCTTGAAAATTAACATAGGAGGCTTTATGTGTTTTCGTCAAGTGTTGAAAATTCAAGGTTTGGCCTTTATCTTAAACTATGAATTGGGTTGTTTGTTGCACATGACTAGAAGATAGTCACAAGCAGCATATCTAGTGTTATAAAAAAATTCTTAGGTTAGTTTATTATAATCTTCAATTAATTCCTAAATAGTCATTGCAGTCGACTAGCGTTTTCTATCTTACTTATATCTTACCAATTTCTATATTTGTCAATGTGGATCAATGTTCTAAACAAACACAAGATGCTAGTTGAGCGGAGAGGGTCTTCTGGAGACTAATCAAGAATTAGTCGGAAATTATCGAAAAATAAATTGGACTAAAGAATTAATCGAGAATTAGTTGATGACTAATTGAATAAGTCGATTTTTTTTAGAACACTATGGATAGACGGGACAACTTATACATCAGAATCTATCATAGGTTTTCTCAAGTCTGAAAAAAGACCGACAACTTATACATCGGAATCTATTTTAGGTTTCCTCACGGATAAAACTGGCGAGTGCAAAGACAGGAGAGACTAGAGAGCCTAATTACAAGACTTATCTGAGGTGAAAACAGTATTCTAAAGATCTTCAACTTGTCTAATCAGTTCCTGATTGATTCTCTATTAATATTTTAATCCGATTAATTTTAAATTAGTCTCAGACTAATTTTCGATCAGTCTCAAGATTATTTCTACCCAATCAGCGATTTTAGAACATTGAACAAAAGTCAACCTTATTAATCAGAAAGGGTCGTCGAATAAAAATTATTTTAGGAATACAAATATAAGTTACTTTAGGAATAACAAGCTAATCTTTCAAAATCATGTAAATTCTCTTCTCCATCTCAACTTTCCAAAATCCCAAACAAGAGCAAGGTACATACATAGTCCATAATGCTATACCCACAACACTTATTATTAATTAACTCAATAATAACAGACCATTGTTTACAACATATGTAAATTGCTGCAACTCCACAATCTACACTGCTAAAATATTTCCCAAAACAAAGCTATATTTGAAAGCCTTACATTATTCACCAACACAGATCAGAATCATCATTCATACAGGAACATACATCAACCTTTACCTCAGTTTTTGTGTTGCATCCTCCCACTTTCCGCGCCAGCATAGGGATCGATGGTAACATTAATCACCGCTGGTTTTCGTGCTGAGAAGGACTCGTCGAGCGCGGACTTGAGCTCGTCAGGCGTGCCCACGAGGTAGCCTTTGCCCCCAAAAGCTTCGATGAGGACATGGTAGGCAGCGCCCGGGACGAAGGAGGTTGGTGCTGGATCATCCTTGTAAGGTCCGGTGATTTCTTCTGGGTTTCTTCTGTCACCTCCATACACGCCGCCATTGTTGAAGACAATCACAATCACAGGCAATTGGTATCGAACCAATGTCTACATAAAGTTCAGATAAAAATACAATAACCGAATTAGTAAAAACCCAAAAAAATTCAAGAGGCATTGATTTTCGTCATTTGTGGATCACTTGGATAAATGGAGTAATTCACAAAAATGCGGTATTGAATAGTTATAGTATATTTATTGAATCATGCCAATAAATTTTTAACTTAATAGACATCTCTTCGGTAAATAATACAGACAACTTGAAAACATCTAATCCCTACGATTCGGGATGAAATATTACACTATGAAATGGAGACCTTAAAACAAGATTCCAGCCTTTTTCAGGGTCACAAGTTTCAATATCCCAAATCCCATAACACGATACGACTGAAACAGTTGGTCAATCCAAAACAATGAATATACGGAAAATGTGAGGGTAGCATTTTCCGACTCTGTCCTGAACAAGGTTCTAAAACCCGGGATTGTAGAGAGCTCGGCAAAACTCGTTTAGTATTCAATAAATATTATATATACATATATGATTCACACGAAAGACAATAATAACAATATTCTAGTAAAATAGGATATTTTGAAACACCTTAATAAGTTAAATAGCACAAATTATAAAATATCACACCAAAGACAAAAATAACAATATTTTAGTACAATAGGATATTTTAAAACACCTTAATAAGTTAAAAAAAAGCACAAATTACACAATAGTTTCAAAGCAAGAAAATAAAAATAAATTTTGACCATCTTTGACCAGTTTTGACCGAGTGATCGGTCGACTCTATTTTACCGAGAACTCGGGAGTTTTAGATCACTGGTCATAAATCAACCCAAACAAAGAGATGGGGTGTGTATCTAAACCTTTATTCTGATGTCACTCCCTTTCCCTCCTATACAACTGTATTTGGACTGTTGTGAATAAATCTACAAGCTCTACCTATATGGAAATCACAAGTTGATAACCACAAAAGCTAAACCGTCATAATTGCTGATATAGTTTTCCCATTTTCACTAAAGTCTACAATACATGAACTAAACATTTCTATTAGAATATACATGTTAATAAAGCATCATCACGACGAGCATACAGAGAAAGTGAACCTATTCTTCATAAGAATTTCAAAACTACCACCATTAAACGATTCATGAATTCATCAATTGAACACAATGCATGAACTTATTT
Organism: Geranium brycei; assembly: GCA_036897365.1. Taxonomy (NCBI): domain Eukaryota; kingdom Viridiplantae; phylum Streptophyta; class Magnoliopsida; order Geraniales; family Geraniaceae; genus Geranium; species Geranium brycei. The sequence continues at coordinate 62,039 of JAYMTP010000018.1, forward strand.
CTAAACAGAAAAAAAACACCATACCTCAACTTCCATCGCGCTGAACCCAAATCCCGAGTCCCCTTCAACAGCAACAACGAGCCGTTCAGGCGAAGCCACCGCAGCAGCAATGCAATACCCAAGGCCAACCCCCATAGTCCCCCAAGTCCCCGCATCAAGCCTAGTCCTCGGCTCCGTCTGAACCAGCACCGCCCGCCCAACATCCATCGTATTAGCCCCTTCCGAGACCACAACAGGAGCCGGGCTCCCCTGTTTCGCAATGGCATCCCTAATAATCCTCATGGGGCACAAGAAATTAAACGGCACAACATCTTTCGCCAATTGAGTCTCCATCCTAGACACATTCTCCCTCGCCTTGCTCGATATCGCCTCAACCCAAGGATGCGACTTCCCCAAACAAAAAGGGTTGTCCTTAATCTCCTTATTGATCATTTCCAAAACCTTGTTCGCATCGCCAACAATCCCCAAATGCGGCTTCCTCAACTCAATCTCCTCCTCACAAACATCAACCAGTATAAACTTAACATCACTCGCCCACCTCGGCGGCTCCCCAAAATGCAACAACCAATTAAGCCTAGCGCCCACCACAAGAGCAACATCACATTTCCCTATAGCCAGCGACCTCGCCGCTGTCGCGGCCAGCTCGTGCGAATCAGGCAACAAACCCTTCCCCATTGGAGTAGGCAGAAATGGGATCCCAGTACTCTCCACAAGCTTCCCTAAAGCCCCCTCAGCTCGCGCAAAGGCAGCTCCTTTACCAAACACAATCAACGGCCTCTGCGCCTGCCTCAGCAGCGCCGCCGCCTCCTCGATCCCCGATCTGGGTATGGTCGGAATCGAAGAGGGTTCTCTCGATTCCCTCGATTTCTCGGCGGCGACGAGCAGATCCTCCGCCTCCGCGGCGGAGAGGGTCTGGTGGAGCACGTCGGTGGGCAGATCCAGGTAGCAACCTCCGGGCCGACCCGCGACGGCCCAATCGAGGACCTTGGCCACGCAATTGGGGATCTCCTTGATGTGGGTCGCTTTCACCGAGAACTTCGAGAAGGGTTCGACGGCGGCGATCTGGTCGAGCTCCTGGAAGTCGCCTCTGCCGGAGAGGGCCTGGTCGGAGGATCCGGAGATCATGACCATGGGCCAGGCGTTGGCCATGGCGTTGGAGAGGCCGGCGAGGCCGTGGACGCAGCCGGGGGCGGAGACTGTGAGGAGGACGCCGGGCCGGCCGGTGAGGAAGCCGTAGGCGGAGGCGGCGTAGCCAGCGGACTGCTCGTTGTGGAAGGCGATGAACCTGACACCGAGCGACACGGCGCGGGTCGCCAGGGACGTCACGGGGATGCCCACGACGCCGAACATGCGGTCGACGCCGAAGCGCGAGAAGGAGAGCGCGGCGAGGACGTTGCCGTCGACGGCGGCGGGATCGGTAGCCGCCATTGTTGGAGGAGGGG
>JAYMTP010000019.1:0-63223 GCA_036897365.1 Geranium brycei
CAATAGCACAAGCACAAAAAAATAGAACCATGAGAGAGAAGATACCAACGTACAGTGCTTATAAACTATCAAACACGCCATCGACTTTGCCGGCCACCCAGAATCATACCATCGCGAAGGTTGCCTCGACGACCTCAATTACAGTACATTCTCATATCGCAAAACGTCTTATTCAATACCTACAACATATTTGTTCCATCGAATATTTCTAAATGTCATTGAAACCGCTTACGCATATCCAAAATCAGAGAATCTCAAACGTGAAGTAGAAAATTTTTGAGACCAAACAGTAGAATTTGGATGAAATCGAACAACTAAATCGCAATAGGGATTGCATAATTTATAGGGAGATTGGCGGATTGCGGAATTTATGGAGAGTTGTTAATTGTGTTTTAGTTGTATTTGTATACTAAAACAAATTATTTAATTGAAAAAAAAATCGAAAATCATAATTTTTAATTTTGTTCAAATTATATTAGTATTCTATGAAAAACTATTTAATTAAGGAAAAAAAATAAATTTTCAAAAAATAAGAATGATAAAATCTCTTCAAAAGAGTTGTCATGTGACAACTTAAGGATTTTCTTTATATATATATATAGATTATATTTATTTTCGTGTAACAAATATATAAAAATTTGAATGAATTACATTGGAATTTTGTGGAAAAGGGGCGATGAAAAATTGACAATTTGAACTCCCAATGGTAAATATATGGAAGCTATAGTTTAATTTAAGAGCTAACACGTGGCGTGACATGATTGAACACCTTTTTTCTATGTGCAGAGAATACAGTAGTTAGATTCTGATTCCAACTCAAACCTTAACCAGTCCGTACAATAGCGTATGATTTTGATGAAACAATTGTTTATGTATATGAATCAATGAATAATTTTTAAAAGTCGGCCAAATTAAGATTTAATAACCTGTTCCAAAATACAAACTAATTAAAATAAACTAAGCAAACTTAACTTCGGACATAGTAAGAAATCGCAAAACTGTGACAACGACCAAATACAAGAATAAGAAACAAGTGATGTTAAGTATGTCATAATTTAGTCTTTTTCACTGGCCTAACAATTACCAGTTTTGCGCTGCAGAAAAATTCACGAGAAGATGGAAGAGCACAAGGATGATATTATACATATATCTACGTATTCGAATTTCGACACATCAATCCTAATTTTGCGATGAAAAAATTATCAGTCTTAATTCATAAAAATGTTTGAATTCGAATACGCAATTAACCCATAAAAATGTTTGTTTCTAAAATTTCATAATCTAGCACATGCAATATTTTAAAAATATCTCATTCTTAATTAATTAATTTTGATTAACTACGGATTAAGTTCTTACAATTAGTTTTCTGATGTCATATCCACTCGACCTATATATAATGTAAAATTGAAATATTAGAAATATTTAATTTGATTTTATTCATTTCTTGATGAACCTATTTATACAAGTCTTTTGAGGTAAATCAAAAGTTTTGGATGAAGATAAAAGATTAAAGGTCTTCTTAAAAGTCATAAGGTCTTGAAAGTTATAACAAAAAATCTTTGAGTTGTAAGGTTTTCAACACATAAGGTTTCAAGAACACTGAATACACACGTAATCATGTTTGGCAGCATTAACAACCTGCCAAACATTATTTGGCACCCATTGAAATTCTCCATTCAAAACATTAATTGACATACCATTTTCAAAAATGTTTTTTTCTCATAAACATTAGAAGTTCGACACAAAACTAAATATATAGCTCACTATACCAAGAAAACATGCCCATACTCATTAGTCCCCCAAAAACCGATCAATAGAGTTTGAACTTCTTACTTTCACAGGTAATGCTCTAAAATCATCGACCATTCTGATTAATCATTGATTAATCTTCACTTAGTCCTCACATACTCTATTTGATGACTATTGCTCATCGCTTTTAAAACACTATTCACGGGATCGTTAAAATCTCAAAAACCTCCCGTCGGTCAGGTTGGAAACCGAAAAGCTTCACGGGCAGTGTTCTAAAAATATCATTGACTATTATGATCAGTCACCGATTAATCTTCACTTATAATCCTCACACCCTACATCTGCTCGACTATCACTTATCGTTTTTAAAACCCTGTTCGCAGGATCGTTAAAATCCCCAAAAAAATCCAATTGATAGGGTTGGAAATCGAAACTTCTAGTTCTTCAACCCGAATAAAAGCTTCACGGGTTGGTCATGGAGTGATGGATCAATTGCGTGTGAGTAACTTCATATTGTTGAACATGTTTCTTCACACACACTCTCTTTGCCATTCATGGTTTTGATGCCTATTGACAACGTTGCTGCGTCCAAATTTCTTGCCACTCCCAACCCTCTATAAATTGACACAACATTTTCATGCAACAAGCTTATTGCAAGTGGGTACTTAAAATATTTGCAAATATGGGTCCTATAAGTTCACTATTTGCTCTTCTTGTTCTTGGGTCGATGATGATTGAAGATTGTGCTTGTTACATTAGTTTCGATGAAGGCTATAGTGTTACTTGGGCTCCCGATCATGTTTGGGACCAAGGAAACCAAGTTCAGCTCTCCATGGACCAACATTCCGGTATTAAATTCATCGCATTTCTTCCACTTTAATTTACGCGATCTATTATTCATGAACATGTTTATAATTTAATCGTATTTTTATTTTTTTAAAACTATATGAATAGCTATTTTATAACTTATTTTTGGTGTTTTGTGATCCTAAAAACATTCAAAATTAACTTTTAATGTTTATGGGAAGTTGATGTATTGTTTTTTTAACCTACGACGACGTCACATTTTCTTATGGTTTTGATGATAACTATGATTGTAGTGCAATCATGCTTCTGAAAATAAATATTCTGCAATCATGAATATTTTGATTCGAACCTTATGGGAGAGTTTTATGAATAAATAGGAAATTGATGATTTTTTTTGTCGAAAAAAATGAATATATATATATATATTCAACTCTCTTTTTCCGAGATGAATATTCCTTTTTGTTACTTGTTTTTTTGTGTTTTTTATGACATACTTCTATAGTTTCATAAAAAACTTGAATACCCTGTTATTTTATTTTCTACAAAAAAGCACATACAGATCGAATAAAAAATAGCAAAATCATATTGAATATATTTCTGATGATTAGTATATTATAAATATAAATAATTCTTTAATATAGGTTCAGGGTTTCAATCCAAGCAAGCCTATGGTTCTGGTTTCTTTCACATGAAGATCAAGCTGCCCGATAGAAACTCTGCTGGAGTTGTCACTGCATTTTACGTAATTACTATATCAATATACTTATTTTATTGGTAATTAATTAATTTTATAGTTATAATATAGAGGGAAAATTGTAAAAGGTTTCCATGAACATTTTCAATTTTGCATAAAATGGCTGTAGATTTTCATTTTTACAGAAGCAGATGTGAAATTATCATTATTTTGCAAACTGTGTATTTTTAAAAAATGGCTAGAATGCCTTTGAAATTTTTTTTTCCAACTCGAGTTCATCTGTTTTTTTGTTCTCTTGCATGCTATTGACGTCATTTTTTGAGACTTCAAATCTAGAGAAGTATGGAGTAGAGAGAAAAACCGGCGAGCTCGAGTTGAAAACAATTTTTATTTTTATTTTTGTAAAAAATAATTTAAGGCTATTCTTGTCATTTTTTGATAAATACACATATTTTGCAACAAATAAATGGCAAGTTTACATTCATTTTTTTGCGAAAATGAAAGTTCACAACCACTTTTTACACAACTGAAAAGGTTTATGACAATTTTTTTTGCAATTTTTCCTAATATATATTAAACTAATTCATACACGTATAATTATGTAGCTAAGTTCGAATGGGAATAATCATGACGAGCTAGACTTTGAGTTCTTGGGGAATAGAGAAGGAAGGCCAATCACATTACAAACCAACGTTTACGTTAACGGACATGGAGATCGAGAACAACGCACTCTTCTATGGTTCGATCCCACCGCCGACTTTCATAACTATCAAATTCTTTGGAACGAACATCAGATCGTGTAAGTGTCACACACATTTTATTTTCATTCAGCCACACCAAAATTTCATAAATTCCCACATGTTAAATTTTCTAATGAAAAATGTTAAATCTTGAAAGTGAAAAAACAAAAATGCACTTGAGTAAAAATCTAGTTTTCATACATAAAAATATAATTTCAAAATCTAAAAATTAATTTTAAATTTTAAAATTACATTTCAAAATTTTTAGATTTGAAAACTAGACTTTTAGTCAAAGGGCATTTTAGACTTTTAGTCAAAGGGCATTTTAGACTTTTCATTTTAAAACTTAACATTTACCATCCAAAAATTTAATATTAAGGAATTTATAAAATTCGAATGTAGATGAATAACTCAAAATTTTAATTGAGTGTAGGTAAATGAAAATGACATATAGTTGAAGATAATTATATGTACTTTTTCATCTTATTAATGATAAAGATTGTTCACTTAACATCGATATTCATTATACATTTGTGTGAATCGCGTAGATTTTTCGTGGAGAACATCCCAATAAGAGTTCACAAGAAAAAAAGCGCTCCATGGGTCTACCCGACGCGGCCAATGCACATCGAGGCGAGCTTGTGGGACGGGGATAGCTGGGCGACCGATGGGGGCCTGACCAAGATCGACTGGAACTACGCGCCATTTAGGGCGCATTTCCAAGAATTTGATATTCGTGGATGCGTCACGGACTCCAATTACATCGATCCGAAATGTCACAAGAACAAATATTGGTGGAACTCGAGAAAATATTGGGAATTGACTGCGGATCAGCAAAAACAATATCATCACACTAGAGCTAAGTATATGAACTACGACTATTGTTCGGACCGTCCGAGGTATCCTGTCCCTCCGCCGGAATGTTTTTGAACGGTCAATGATGTTTGAGATATATTGGCACGTGGTGTAATTGGGGCTATTAAATTGTCCCAGAGATTTAGGATTCACAAAGTTGTTGAGGTAATAAATAATAAATTCATGTGTTTTAGAGGGTTGTATTCAATTAGGATTTTAAATGACTTTTAAAAGTCTATGGATTTTTATAATTCTATAGACTCTTTCAAGTGTATAAAGAGTTTTGATGATTTTAATGGAATGATTTCAAATTTCATGGTTGGAGATGATACTTCTAAAAGAGTTTGATATATGTACCAAGTCTCTCAAAATCATCCAAAGTCATCCATTTATTAAAATATCTCAAAGTCATTGACTTTTCCAATACTATCAAATTTAAAAAGTATTTTTAAAGTCATAATTGAATACACAAGAGTTTAAAAGTATTTTTAAAGTCATGATTGAATACCACAAGACTTGGAAAGACTTCTTAAATCCATTAAAATCCTAATTGAATACACCCCTCTTAGTTTCTGGTACGATATATATAGTTGGTTGGTGTGTTGGATTTGGATCGAATTTAATAAAGAGTTTTTTATAAAAAAAAATTTCCAACTTGTTTGGGTGTGTTTAATGTTTGTTACATACACCGTTGGTTTAGTTTTTGTTTTATCCGATAATGTTCAAGCTTTAAAGGGCATTTCTGGACTGGAATAAAATAGTCGAAACCATCATTCTATTGGGTTGGTTGAATTTGAGAGAAACTTTAATATTAATTTTTTAAAATTCGAAACCGTTGGTTAAATAATAAAAACTTGACTGGTTCATGTTTTTGGAGTAAAGCAATCAATATGTAGGTTTGTAAACTCTATATTTCGATTGTGTTGTAATAACTAAATCATAACATTCGATTTTTGTTAGTATTTTCTATAACTGTAAATTTAAATCTTTTGACTGTAAATCGACTTCAAATTTGTTTAATTCGGCATATAAATCGAGTCTAAATTAAAATTTGAAAACTAACAAGTTTCAATATGATAAAACCGAGAACTGAATTGGAAAACTGCGATTAAAATCATAGCATCCTTTCACGTAATAGTTATAGGTATGATTTTAATAATTGAATGCATACCAAATGTTATTATACACATCAACAATTTTATATCTTTTTTTTGAAAGACATCGTATCCCTAAGTCTACCCTTTAACCCTGAGCGAAACGGGGTTCGAAACTCATACCTCTTCATTAATAGTGTGAGGCTCAAACCGTTACGGTGTCCCATCGGGGACAATTTTTTCTCTTTATATAAAATTTATGTGAGATTTGAATTTGTTACCAAGGTTTCTTATTTTGGATCAATAGGTATTTTCCTATTTGTAATTTGTATTCTCTATATAAAGGGATGCCCTTATTATATTATGAACAAGAACAATGATCGAGCGCAAAGCCAGCTCCTAAGAAGCGGATAGAGAAGCTTGATACCGTCTTTAGCTGTCCTTTGTGCAGCCAGGGATCAAGTGTTGAATGCGAAATTGACATGGAGCTTAATGGGAGAAGCCAAATGCCTGATATGCAAAGCAGGTTTCAGCACTAACATCACAGCTTTATCAGAGCCAATAGACATATATAGTGAATGGATCCATGAATGCGAACGAGTGAACAACCAACAAGATTGATGCTGCTCACTGAATTTTCTCTATGGTTTACTTTGAGTTTATTAGCAACTTCCTTCTTATGTACCAATTTTGTGATGGATTAATGGATTGTTTATACAAAAGAATTAATTAGCATGTTGAATTAGCATGATGACATGTTTATACAAAAGAGCGTCCATGCAAAAAGAAAACTTTTACTAAAAGAAACTGGGAGGAATTCCTAATGTCTCGTCCACCTGCTAAAACATAAGTAACGAGTAGGCAAAGCAACACTCACATGAAAATTGACATAGTATCAAAGGCTTTCTAACATTTTCGATCCTTGGGTCAATTTTCATGTGAGTGTTGTTTTGTCCACTCGTTACTTATGTTTTAGCGGGTGGGCGAGACATTAGAAATTTCGATTTCACCGTATATTCAAACTCTCCTCCCAGTTTTTTTCTCTCTAAAAATAAAAATTCGTCTACTGTTCATCGGACACTATTCACACGTGTATTGTTCACAAGTACTGTTCATGCGCACTGTTCATCGGAATTTTTTTTCCAATCATCTCCCTCCCTGGTTCCTTCCTCCCAATGTTTTCTGATTTGCTTCACTACCTCGTTTGCTACCATGAATTTTTTGGCCAATTTCCTAGTTCGTTGACATGATTTAGGTGTTAACTCGAGATGCTAGGATATTTGTTTTTTTTACGATCTTAAATCCCTCTTACTCAAGAATGTGAGAGGATATGCTGAAGCCGTAGCGCACTCCGTCTCCGTCTCCGAGATATGGGTATGAATCCCCATGATCTACAAGTTTGGTATAAATCCCCAAAGTCTCTAAGCTCTTGTCTCCATCTCCGATTTATGATTTCCGAAGTCCCGAAGTTTTCAAGTTCTCCGAGATCCGAGTTCAAACACCAAATCAACGTCATTCCACTGACATAGCCGTCAAGTACAGCCACCGTATCAGTTTTTTTATAATCAAATTGATGTTGGTCGACCCACATCAATTTGAGGGGGGTGTCAATCAGGGTTACTAAGGTTTTCTATTTAGGTATTGCTGATAAAAAAAAGATTTCCTATTTAGGGTTTTCTATTTTGAATTAGTAGATATTTTCTTATTTGTAATGTGTATTCTCTATATAAAGGGATGCTCTCATTGTATTATGGACAACAACAATCATCAATGAATATTGAGATTGACAGAATTATTAAAGAATAATATATGAATGGAAAATACGAGATATTCAATTGATATAAAGGGACGGAGGAACGATGACAAGACCGGCCAAAGATAGAGATAAATGGTCAATAAAAATTTAACATAAATGGTTACACTAAGCTATGGTATTATATGTCTATGAGGGAACACCGTAACAATTTGAACCTCACATTATTATTAGAGAAGTCTTGATTTCGAACTCCGTTATGATCAGAGTAAAATAAAATTACACTCCTTATTTAAAATAAAATAAAATTCTCATTTTAAAAAAGTGTGATCTTACTATGTTTATATAAGAATTTTTTAAAAACATAAATCACTTTATTCGCATTTATAAAAGTGTGGCACAACTTGTGTAAGCTCTAAATAAGATTATTATGCCATAGAATTACATTAATTAATACACATTTTTCCAAGTCATTAGACAATCAATTATAGGATATACAGGTTCCTCTAAAAACCTGATTTTTCCAGTTCATCACCAATCAATCCACTTGTAACCCACCAATATACTTTACCACTATAAATATAAATTTTCCTTTCAAATTCATATAAAAAACACAACAACACATTTTTTTCTCGTTGATCTTCGATTCAACCATGACAATCAAACAAACAAGGTATATATGTTTTTCTTTCAATGTAATTACTTCAAAACTTCTTGATTTTATATTGAATTAAACCCTAACATATATTTTCTTATAGTTTGTTTGTTGTTGTCACGATTGTCGTCGTTGTAACGATATTCTCCGACAAAGTTTTTGGCGTTGAATTCGAACATAATTATAAAAACACATGGGGAAATGATCACATGACCATTCTCAAGAAGGAAGACAAAGAAATTGTTCGTTTATCGGTCGACAACACCTCAGGTTTATAATATTTTGAAGGTCCTTCAGAATTTTGAATTAAATTTTTTTATGTGTCGATAACATGCATTATATGTATACAGGTGCAGGATTTGAATCAAAATTGAGATATGCTTCTGGATTTTTTCAAATGAGGATGAAGGTTCCAAATTACAAGGACACGACGGGACTCGTGATATCTTTTTACGTAAATATTGTCTTAACTCGAAATGTTGTTATTAATTTAATTAATAATTAGTAACAATTAATTTTGTTTTTTTAATTACTATTTTGATCATTGACTATTTTTTTTATATAGTTGCACTCGCTTGTTGATGGTGAACCGAATAAACCTCACGACGAGCTTGACTTTGAGTTTCTTGGCGCGAAAAAGAAACCTTGGACTTTACAAACCAATATATTTTCGATGGACGCAGGTTTTAGAGAGCAGAAGATCAAGATTGCTTGGTTTGACCCAAGCGCTGACTTTCACAACTATACCATATTGTGGAACCAACATCATATAGTGTAAGCATTTTCTCTTGAAAATTGTCAAAATTTTGAGTTATTTATGGTAAAATATATGTAAATATATGATTTACTAAAGTTTGACTTTGTACTTAAAAGAGAGTACTTGCCTTATGGATAGCATGTTTTCACAACCCAGTCCGACTCTATCGAGTTGAGGTTGATGTGTTTTGTTGTCTTCACCCATTATTACGTGGAATCTGACATGCACGTGAAAAATATTTATACATTTCTATTCACGTTTTTTTATTTAGGTTTTACGTGGACGACATACCTATTAGAGAATTCAAAAATCACTCCGATATCGGGGTGAATTACCCGTCGCAGTGGATGAAGAGTCGGGGGAGCCTATGGGACGGTACCCCGTGGGAGTCGGGTGGACCGCCCGTGAACTGGACACATGCACCGTTTCTAGATTACTACCGCGGGTTTGAGATCGACGCGTGCGAGTTCAACAACTTGACCACTAAAAATCACTGCTACGACGACAAGTATTGGTGGAACCAACAAAAGTTCACATCGCTCACTCCGAAACAACAAAAGGCACACGATGACATTAGAGCCAAACACATGTTCTATGACTATTGCAACGACACAAACGCTGGGGCTTTTAAAGAGTGCAACATCACTTCGCTTTCTCTTCCTCCTCAATCCTATAAATAAAATTTATAAAACTATTATTGTACATATATAAATAAAATAACACATGCATTTATCTGAATATTTATTGTTGTCTTTACTGTCATATTTGTCAGAAAAAGTGTTAAATTTGAGTTGTTTATGTTATGTTCACACGTGAGTTCAAAGTCCCACATCGGAAGAGTATTGAGTATAAGGAGGGTTTATATACATATTGGACCCTAGACCTACTAGGCTAGTCTTTTGGGTCAAAGGTGGGCTCCAATGTGTGTATGGGCTTTCCTTGGGTGCTCCTCCTAGGTAAGGCCCGGATCTCCCCAACAGTTTACCCATTTATTATAGTTTTTTTAAAACAAATTGAAGTTCATTCATAAAATTACGAGACGGAAAAAACTCCGCACCCAAAGATCGAGTATTAGTCGTGTACAATTTATAAGAAAATAGTAAAAATAATCTTAAAACACCCTACATCTCTGGACACCTCCATGCAACCACGTCGGACACATCGACAACCGAAACTAAAATCACACTAAACCAACTAAACATGTCGGATAATCCGACAGCTGCTAACCACCCTAAAAATATAACACGAAACCCACAACAAAAACAAAACAACAAGCAAAACACAAACAACAACAGACCACCAATCCGCCTTCCTCAGAGAGACATCTTCTCATTTACAATAGTTAGTTAGACCCATTTTACAAAAAACTATACCTATTTTGAAAACATTACAGTCAACTCACACAGTTATTAAAAAGTTATATGTTACTCATTTCCGTTAGATTTTATCATTTTTTATGTTATTTTTTTCTTCAAAATGCTAAATACACCATCCCTGCCCTTTCAACATAGTTTGAATCAATTTTGCATTACCATTACATATGTAAGGAGTTGCGTGGTTGTTTGGGTCTCAGCCTCCTCGGGAGCTTCTTATAGGGAGTTTACGGGTCGTCCTGGGGTCGACGACCGCGGTTCGCAAACTCTGGGAGCGACGAAGGAGGGATGGCTGAGTGGCTTAAGGCATTGGTTTGCTAAATCAACATACAAGCAGATTGTATCATGGGTTCGAATTCCATTTCCTCCATCATTACATCGCCATTACATAATAGTAATAGAAAGAAAAGGGGCTGAACTGTTGAGGTGTCCCTTAAACACAAACAAGAAGTACTTGATTGTTGAGTGAAATAATTTTTTTTGTGGGCCGTTCTTTTAATAATAATGAGTTTTTAGCCCAATGATGTAAACGGGCCCAATAAGCCCAACTCAAAGTTCAGCCCAAAGAGCTCGATCCGAGCAGTGGATCGTCACTGCCGCGATTCGCTGAAGAGAGACAGAGAGCTCAGAGACGGTGCTCTCATGGCGGTCTCTCTCTCTCTGTCTCATCTCGTAGCATGTAGCGAATTAGGGTTTTTACTTTCTTCGGTGACTCTATCGATGGCCTTTCGTCTACAATCGATTTTCCTTCTCTTTCTTCTGCTTTCCTCCGCGCCAATCGGGCTCGGATCGAAGGAGGAGTTCACGGAGGAGTTGCTGTTCAAGCCGTTTCCGGATCGGAAGGTTTTGGCCCATTTCCTCTTCGAGAGCCGAGCTCCGATTTCCTCCTCCAATGGCCGCCACCACCGACTCTTCCCCAAAGCCATCTCTCAGCTGGTATCGGATCCATCGTCTCTTTCCATTATTTTGATTTTGATTACTGTGCTAATCGTAGTGTCTATGGATGTTCTGTTTTGTGTAATTGAAGTCTCTGAGCTGAGTTGGGTTTTTGTTTTGCTGTTGATTGCTCTAGTGAAATTCAAAATTAAGATATGGAACTTAAATTTGTCGCTTATGATCATGGAAATAGGGTTATTATTGGGTTTAGGTTGATGGTTTATGAATTGGTTCTGGTACCATGAAGCAAGGTTCTAGTTATAATTAGCCCAGGATCAACTTATATAGTTAGTACATGATTATACCTTGTTCCTTCACAATAATCGGGCCTATATGGCCCATGTGGATTAATTGGAATAATCAGGGGTTGATCGGACTAGTAGTGTTTTAGAACATTGACAATGGTGTCTTTCTAATCCATGGCCAATACCCATTGTTTACAAAACCCATCTTCTAGCCAATACGATTACATGTCACTTTAAAATCAAGTTTACTCATAAGTGTCGCCTTTAGGTTCAGCTAAAAACTCATAACTCTTTAGACGATGGAGAAATAATGAGACTTGCAACTTTGCAAGACCTTTTAGATCGGAGAAGACGCAATAGATTAGATGTGGATAAGTTAAAAGATTCACCCGTGCAATAACACTTATAGTACACATTTAGTTTCTTCTGTAAACTCGTATAGGGGTATGCGCAAAGAGCCTCTGAAAATTGTGTTTCCTTATCTCCGTAGTAAAATGTTATCTGGTTTTACAAAAGCTTACATTATGTAGGATATATAACCAATGGCGAAGAATTGGAATTGAAAGATAAAGTTACATTTATCGCTGATAATCCTCTTTTTAATGCATGATCTTATGTCATTTGAAATTCACCAATATGTAATTTGGAACTCTTATTTATCTCTTCAATCTCAAACCATATCGGTGAAATGGACGGAGACCTTTCCCTATCGTCGGGAATGTACATGAAACTGGAAAACTCCATTCTTTTCAGTTGATCGGTTCCTTTATTTGCATCCAAATTATAAGCTCCAATTGCCTTCAACTTTTTGGTATTGATGGTTTTTAAAGCTATATATTATCCTGGTGGATGTTGGGTTCGCAGTCACAAATCCATGAGATTTGTCATGTTCCAAAAGCCTCACCAGGGTGTGGTCTTGCAGCCAAGAAAAAAAAAGTTTAAATCAAATTTTGCTTAGTTAGAAAATAATAGTTAACTCGTTGTGGGTTGTCTTTGGGCAGGTTAGGAAATATCGGGTTAAGGAAATGGAGTTATCTTTCACACAAGGTCGTTGGGACTATGAACAATGGGGTGGCCTTGATCCCATATCTAGCAGCAATGCTAAGCCTCCTGGAGTTGAACTTTGGGCTGTCTTTGACGCTCCAAAAGATCAGGTTGATGCTTTGTGGAAAAATCTGACCCACATCCTTTCGGGTCTTTTCTGCGCGTCAGTCAACTTTCTAGAGTCTTCTACAGCGTATTCTGCTCCTGGGTGGGCCTTTCCACCCGCTTCTGGTAGTCTAAGGTATGGAAGTTTGCCGCGTGAAGCTGTTTGCACTGAAAATTTAACTCCCTGGTTGAAGCTGCTTCCTTGCCGAGACAAAGCAGGGCTTGTTGCATTACTCGACAGGCCCTCAATTTACCAAGGATCTTATCATTCCCAGCGTTTACACCTGACCTCCAATGAATTTGGGCTAGAGGCGGTGAACTCGGGAATTGTACTTCAACAGACACTTACAATTGTTCTTCAGCCTTATAGTCGAAGTAATATTATAACTTATTCAGGTGAACCACGGTTGCAACCGAGCTGGTCTATGAGTTTGATTTTCGGAAGGACGGTCAATGGAAAATGTGTTCTCGCAAAATCTAGCAGGGTTTACCTTCAACTCGAGAGTGGTCTTGTCACTGAATTGACAAAAATGCAGGAAGATAATGCAGCTGATAATTTAGACTTGGAAGATTTTCAAAGCAATCTTGGTTTTGAGCTATCAGTTAAACCAGATAGAGTATTCAAAGAAGTGAATAATTATAACACACATGGCAGAAGTTCTTTTCTATATGAATATCTCGTTGAGAAGTACAGTAATTCAAAACCATTGGACTTGGAGCTTACCTGGAAGTCTCCACTACTGTGGCTGTGTCCGCAGGCACCATTACGCGCCAGTAGGTTTTTAATGGGAAGTGGGAACGAAAGAGGAGCTATTGCCATCTCCTTGAAATCTACAGGAATAAGAGATGAGTTCATGCGCAAGAATGTTAGTGACGACAAGAGTAAACTACAGGTTGTTATTTTCCAAGTTGTGCCTTGGTACATTAAGGTGTATTTTCATACCATCCGAGTTTTTGTTGATGAGCGACCACATGCAGCCACAGAGGTCATAGAGAAGATAACTGTCTCGCCTTCTGAGGACAAGGTGTCTCCTGGGGTGATGGAGATGGTCCTGAAATTTCCACGCAGCATGAAGTCCGCTGCTCTGACTTTGGAGTTCGATAAGGTACGCCCTGCAGTTTTAATTAGACATTATCAAATCATATGCCAAAGTTGTGTTAGTTTTTAGTTAAATTGTGTCAATCCTTCCACTCTATTATCCAACTATTACCATAACTGAAAGTGTCAAGAACTACTAACTGCAGAACAAGTGAAAAGAAGAGGCAATGTCATTATAGACTGACTTAAATAATGAGTTATAATTGCTTTAATTTTCTGAAACATGGAGCCATTTCAAGCTAAGCTAGACATTCATTATTGGGCAAGTGAAGTGTAACCGTGTTAAGGAAGCTAATTTGTGTAATAACACGAGCTATTCACTGCCAACATTGATACGAGGATAGCTCTTTTTTTGGGATCTCTAGTTATTTATAGGTATTCCCATTATTTTGTTTCATGCTCTCTCCCCTATTTCTCTTTCTCTCTATTTTAATATTTTATTGGTTTTTTTTGGAATTTTCTTCACAATTTGTTGTTGGATGAGTGCACCAAATACCAATATTAAGAGAGTTAATTCTTTTAATATAGCTTCATGAGCTGTTGATTTATAATTATTTTTCTTTGCATAGGGATTTCTGCATATCGATGAGTATCCTCCCGACGCTAATCAGGGATTCGACATTCCATCAGCCGTAATAAGCTTTCCCAACTTCCAGGCAAGCTTGGATTTTCTCGGCAATGACCCTTTACGCAAATCACCCATGCTTGCTAAATTTCAGGTAACACGGCCTTCTAGTACTTCAATTGAGATATGACTCATCACCGATCTATTCCATTCAGCCAATCAATTGCTTCAATAAATTATGCAGGCTAAGAGCCCTGTTCTGTCATACTCAGAAGTTTTACTTGTACCTTTGACGACTCCTGACTTCAGCATGCCCTACAATGTCATAACTATTACATGCACCGTATTTGCATTGTATTTCGGATCCTTGCTCAATTTACTACGGAAGCGTGTTGGTGCAGAGGAAAGACTTCGAAAAAAAGAAGGTAATCCAAAACCCAACATCTTGAATAATCAAATTTATAGACTATTTGGGGATTAATAGAGGATTAATCAGAAACTGATCAAACTAATGCATGGTACTTGTCACCATAAAAATCATGCTTGAAAACAGTAAGTACCTCGGTTTCTAATTCTTAGATTAGATGCTGAGATCAATGATTACAATCCCCATGTCGGCGATATTGCTATTTAAATTATCGCTGATAAAGAAAAATAGCGTGGTAGATGACATTTGTAATTGTAGTTATATTTGTGCATATTTATCCCTTGCAGGCGCGAAAAAGCCTGGCCGGCTTCATCAACTACTATCGAAGCTGTCTGCGAAGCTTAGAGGAAGAAAATGGGAACCACAGCCATCGCCTTCAAAGCCATCGTCGATGAACTTCAAGTTCTTGTTTAAGTTTGCACTCGTCGTTGGCATCGCCATCGGTTGGCAAAACTACTCTGGTTAAGTTTTTTTTTTTCAATAGGGCCTTGTGGTTGTAGTGTACAATATGTGCAAAAACTACACCAAGTTTAAGGAATGTGTGAGAGAAGCTATTTTTGTATCAGTATCCAATTTTTTGTATAGTTTCAGTTAGAGCAATTACATTTCTTGGACGAGATTGTAATCTATATCAGTTCCACTTCATTTACCATTTCCTCTTGCCTCAGGTGTTCAAGATTTATTATTTTTTGCTTGATCTCTGATTCTATGTATCGCCGATTTTTCATTTGTATTGCTTGATCTCTGATAATGGTTTCATTTTAGTTCTATTTTTTAGAGAACCATTGAGTTACGGTTTGAATCTGGTTCTTATAAAGTAGAATTGCGGTAACCAAAGAATCGAACCGATTAGTTTTATAATTTTCCAAGTATTTTTTATAACTACAGTTTATAGCTTAATATTGCATTGCATATAATAAATTGCTTGATTACTCTCAACATAACTTTTCTAATATTAATTCGACTCATAAATTGGGTCCAAGTTCAAATATTTCGGTCATGTCATAATTGAAGAGCTTCCCGAACAATATAGACTGGTCCAGTTCGGTCTTAAAATCAACTCTATGCAAGATTACTGTTAATAATTTGCGGGCTTCAACAACATTGTTATTTAATCCTTACTGATATAATAAAACGAGGACCCACACTAACACAGTAATTTAGTGAACATTCGAGAGAGTGAGCAGTGGCCTCGTGAGGTGGATTAGGGGTTTGTAGTAGATTTAGGTGGGTGGGTCAGGACTTGAGTAGTATTGTAGTAGTATAAGTTTTAAAAAATGCAAATAAAATAAAATAATAATAATCATATGATTCATTACATAACATGACATTTTACTGAATTTTAAAAAATAAAAATAAAATGGAACAGTCACTAACACAAAACAACCTCTTTCTTTAGCGAAATCCCAACCCTATATAAGTATAAAGTATTAGGCAACTATATTTCTCGAAGTGCCCTAATAAATAGGAGTAAGCTGATAAATTAATAATTAATTAAGACAGCTAATTCGCTTGAAGTTCACGCAAAACCCAAAACTACATATACACTACAGACACACACACACTACACTTCACCGCTTAAAATTCACACTCACTCGCACAACAAAACAAAGCGTTTCTTTGACGCGACTCGAGAGAACACAGATCGATCGATTGATGGATTCGAGAGTATCAACTTCGACGAAGACGGAGCGATTCTCCGAGACCCACAAGACCGCACATTGCTCTCTCGTCAAGAAGATTCAAGAACAGCAACCTCGTACCCCTCCTCGGAAATTCCGAGTCAGGCTCAACCCCGACGGAACCTGCACGATCCGGCCGGTACGAGATTCCGACAGCCAGGCCAAGAACCTCGGCGCCGACGACAACAACAACCTCGACCTCCCCGAGAAAGTTCCTTCTGTCCCCCGATTGCTTGCGGGCCAAGCAACACCCAAAACCCTACTCTGCAACAATGGAGGTCAAGAAACAAGAGCCGGAACGGTCTTGTGAGGGTTTCTTGGAGCTGAAGCTAGAGGCGAGCAAGAGGAAGTTTCACCGGCAGTACAAGAGCATTGAGGATCGGAGAAAGAGGATCAAGATGGTCGATTTCAGGGACATTCAGGTCCCGCCGTAGGAAACCCAGAAATCCTTCGGCCAGAATTGTCGCCGTAGGGCGCATTTCAAGAGGAATTGATGAGCTCTGTGATTAAAGATCCAATCTTTATTCAGTTTTGTTGCTTCATTCGTTAATTAGTTTCTTGTACTGAATCGACATTGATTCTTTGCAATGGTATTTTAGTAGATTCATTATTATTGTTAAATCTGCAAGGTTTTTAATTTTTCAGAAGCACATAAAGATTAGGTCTCGCTAGATTAAGATTTCCAGAATTAGTGCTGATTGGAAAATTTTGGTAGAATGATTGCAATTTGATAATGTTACACTATTATTGACTTATGTTTGGTCTCGTGTGTCAACTTGGTCTTTTGATTCACAAATTTCCATGTTTCCAAGTTTCATTGGATTTGGAAATAGGGCTGCTCATAGTTCGGTTTTGAGTTTGTTCAATTTGGTTTTGAACCGAACCGATCAATTCAGTTTTTAAAAAATAAAAACTGAACCGATTTGGTTTTGAATACGTTGGTTTTCAGTTTGGTTCGGTTTGTTATGAACCGAACTTCATGGAATTCTCAAATTTTAGACCGTTTTGACTTATCGGTTTTTGGTTGAATTTTCGTTGAACCAATTTTGATGAAACTCTCACATTTTGTTGGCCCAATATTTTTGGCCTAATTATAAGGATGGATAACTGAATATGAGGCATGTATCCAAATGCTGAGCAAAGTCAAACAAAACCAATCCAGATTCAAGGAAGTTACAAAATTTTCAAACATCTGCAACCTACAATACTCTCATCAGGTTCAAGAAATGCAAATCTCTGACATTTCATTTCCAGGCATCAACAGAGAGGTGTTCCACAAATTCACCAGTTGGGTTTTTCCCAAAATATCGATTTCTCAGCTCCTGAAACCTAAACCTTTGTTCTGGAGTTGCTGGTTGTCCTCGAGGAGACGATCATACTCAAGAAGAAGGTCCGCAGCTTGCTTCTGGAGGGAGGTCACGTGCGACTCAGCTGTATGGAGCTTCTTGTCCTTTTCTTCGGACTCCAACTTGAGTTTCTTTAAGTTCTCTGATAGAGCGGAGATTTGCTCTTGCATGAGTTTCGTTTCCTTGGAAGCTTTCTCTTCTTTTTCTCTGAGCAGCTCGTTGTCTTTCTTCAGCCTTTCGACTTCTTCTTTTGAGGTTCGGACGCTTCCCCTTAGCCCGATTAGCTTTTGAAGGTAATGGTGTATCCGATCAATGATGAAACCCAGAAATAGCGTGAAGCCTGCAGGAACGAGATTAGATTAACTACAATGCTCAGAATCAAAACGTTGAAGGATCAGCAGTGTAGAATTAGAAAAGACAGTGAAGGATAGAGAATATAGTGTAGCTGCATAATATAATTAAGGGAAAATTGCAAAAAGATGCCTTATTATATGACACTTTTGCAAAAACAATGATGTGTTGTTTGCATTTTTTTGCAAAATGTGTATATTCAGGGGCAATTTTGTCATTTTTATAAAATGACACACATTTTGCAAAAAAATGCAAACACAGCACCTAATTGGCATTAACAAATAACACACCACCCTTTTGCAAAAGTGTCATGATAAGATAATTTTTTGCAATTTTCTCCATAATTAATGGGTTCATTCAAAATATATGAAGTGTGAGCATCCATAAGACTATAACAACCGTCAATTACTACATTTAAAGCCTAAACTCAATGTTACATGATGTAAGTTGGGTAGAATTGGTGCTGGGGACAAGTGGGCCTTACCACGGAAGAGCACACAATACAAGAAAGTCCAGAGCCCACATCTGACCCCAAAAGACTAACCTATTAGGTTTTGGGCCAGATATGTATATAAACTCTCCTTACACCCCATATTTATCCGATGCGGGATCTGAACTCGCATGTGGAGTCCTAACATTATGATGAATAACTGCAAATAAGTTCGAGAGAAGCTTTATGCACTAACTTGTGTATTATTGGATCTGAACATCATCAAAATGCCACCTAAAAAGGCTTTGGTGGTCCTTCAAATAAGAGGCAATAGGCTGAAATTTTTAAGTGGAACGTAGTCGAGAAAGGAATAATTTTTACACCTATCTATAATATGTTCCGGCAACATAAAAGCATTAGTTGCATGACAGTAAATGTGTGTCTAAAGAAAGTCATGAACATAATAAGCAAGTCATTTATACTGTCAATTGACCACTGCCGAGCTAAGTTGAAGCTTTCACACCTTGAAATGCTCCAAAACATTTCTGACCTAACCTAGTCCGGGCTAGGGGTTACAGGGACTTTCATATGCTGGTACAAAAAAGGCCTATTCGGGATACAATTCAAGCCTCCCCACAGTTTATCGCCAACTCAAAGTCTATTTAGCTTCTACAACAAGTATAACATACATGTAAATGATGAATTATGAAACATGTGTACCCCAAACAATCCGAATACATAACCACAAGACATTATGAATTTATGATAGCTTCTCACACCCACTTCAAGTGAAATTCAAAACCACTGATCGTGATAAGAACACGTTAACTCTCACTTTCAATACCACATCATACATTTGTTGAAAAGCCTCTTCCACAGAAAATTATCTATTATTTATGCAAATCAGCCTACCTAGTAATTTCCATTTTCAATGACTCTGAGCATAATAGCAATAAACACAAACGCATAAAATTATTAACAGAGCTGCTCACTGAAAAGCACAAAACAACACAGATCATAATAGAAAACAGACAATTTGTGAAAGAGCCTCTTCTACAGAGAAGTTGTATCAATATTTATGCAAATCAGCCCACCTAATTTCCAATATCAATGACCCTAAACACAACAGCAACAAACATAAATGCAGGAAATTCTCAACCACCATACAAGAAGTGCAATTTCCTTAACATCACTGAAAAACACAAAACAATCCACAAAGAGCACAACAGTGAGTTCCTTGAGGAAAGAGTATACATACCCATGAGTGAAGCCTCAAGCAAGTGGGTCCTCCAGAGGACCTGGTCCATGGGAGACATGGTGCCAAGCTTGGCACCCTTGTTCTGGATCTTGACAATGTTCATGAGGCTTGACAAGAGAATCACAGACATGGTACCTGCAATAGTCTTCACAGTTGCTGGACCCCTACCCATCTTCACCTGATCCAAGCTCTTCATCACTAGCTCCCTCAGTGGCCCAATTTTCACCAGCAGAAGAAATGCCAGAGCACTCTCAGCAAAAAGAACCAGAAACAACAGCTGAATCATCTTTTCCCCAAAACACCAAAACCCACCTCCCTCTCTCTCTCTATGAAACTTCACCAAGCTTCAATTTTTCTCAGCTGGGGTTAACTTTTCAAGAACCAATTTCAAAACCCAAATCACAGAACCTGGAAAAAGAAGCAAAATTGACCAACCCAGATCTTGGATTCAACTTAAACCAACGGAAATAGCCCTTTTTTCTTCTAATCTGCTAAAAGTGCTTTTGGTAGCTACTCACAAATCGATGCCTCTAAATGTGAAGAAGAAGAAGAAGCAGAGAGGGAAAAAGAAAATGAAGAGAGACCCGCAACACAACACAAAACAAGGCTCTATGTTGAGAGCAAGAGACAGCTCGAGCTCAAATCCATGGATCTGAACTGTAGTGAGGCATGAGTAGTGATAGTAGCCGAAAAGAGGACGCTTTTTCCCCATAAACCCATTTATTTGTGCTTTTTTGGAGTGTTCCCTTATTTGTTTAATCTTTACTCCTTAACCTCTATAAACTATTGGATTAACGAATGTTTAGGGGTACATTTTTTCATTTTGTTGAACTAAAGGGGTTAAATTAAGATTTCTTGAAATCACAGGGACTGTGCAGCTGTTACTTTTAAGTACGATGAAGATAAAGGGTTGTTTGGATGTGAGTTTTGATGAGTACTTGCTTCGGTTGAGTTTGGACTTGTGAGGTTAATGAGTGGCTTTGAGTTCGATATGTTTTTTTTATTTGAAATGAGTTCGATATGTTAATTATTCAATTCATTGTTGTTATAATTGAGTTTAGATTTAATATTTGAATCATTTTTTTGATATTTTTTTGGTAATTTATTATATATTTTTATTTAATAAATATTAATTTTTAAAATTATTTGAGTTCGAACTTTGACTATTTACATTTGATTCGATCTTAAATTTAATTATATAATTATTCGAGTTCGAATCAATTTTGAATCGAATATTTTTTTCATGAGTTGAGTCTTAACAAACTGATACTCAGTAAAGCTCGTTCACACTCCAAAACATGAGTACAATAAGAGAACTTGCTTTTCCAAATGGCCAGCATCAGTAGGAGTATCCAAACATAACGGAACCGACCCAATGAATCAACTTGAACCGATCCAAAATATAGCTGAACTGAAAATAATCAAACTGGTTCGGTCTAAAATCGAACCAAAACTTCATTGGTAGATTTATAAAATGATAACTGATAAAAAATTGAACCAACATAAAAAACGATCAATTTGGACACGTGACTCATTTTAAGTCATCGACCCTTATTAATTGACCCTATAGATATTGGGTCAACAAAAATGAGTCAAATGATAAGTCAAAATCACAAGAAATGTGAGATTTTCATGAAAATCGGTTTCAAGAAAATACAACTAAAAATCTACAAGTCAAATAATAATTCAAAACAATATAAAATTTGATAATTTCATGAAATTTGGTTCATAACAAATTGAACTAAACCAAAAATCAACATGTTCAAAATTGAATCGAGTCGAATTGCATCGATTCAGTTTCAGTTTTTATTTTCTAAAAATCAAATTAACTGGTTCGGTTTAAAATCAAACTGAACTGACTCAAAATCGAATCGTGAAAGACCGTGCGTGTCACATGCGAGCTGGGCTTCCCAAATTACACATTAGTGGGCCTAATAAGGCCCATTAACATATCTCAAGACTTAGATATTGCCGATTTATTGACCTTTGATGCAACTTGCAAGTGGGAATATAACGTTGTGAACGAGGACAACATGCTATTAGACTTATAATCTTGTAAGAATATAATGTTGTTTTTTTCTATTCACTACACTTATTTTAATTAATTCATCAAGTTGTTGTCTAATTTGACTTCCAATCATGATTTTAATTTAGCAACTGAGTTAGCATTGTTTGATTTATTCTCATCACCTTTAACGAGACATTTTTATTATAATAATCGCATTGGACTATAAATAGTATTTTCACTTTTAAAATATTTATATTAATATTTTTAAATATTTAAAAAATAAATAAGATGTGATTTATTTATTTAGTTGTGAAGTAAAGAAAGAGGGAAGTGGTATACTGTTCTGTCAACCATGCCGGCCCAATAATTATTGACCCAACTAATATTTTTAATAATTACTTGTTTCGTTACATATTTTTAATTTATAAAACACTACCTAATTTATCAATATTATGCAATTAGCATGCAATAAAATAAAGTGAGATGGAACAAGAAAAAGCACGAGACCAATGACAAATTCAAGGGAAGACCAGTCAAAATAAAGTCAACATTGGTGTCAGAACAAAAAAAAATATTTTTTTTTGTACCACTACTCGTATTATTTATTTATTATTATTAACCAAAAAAATTAAATGATAATAAGGGCCTGTACAGGTGGGAGATAAAATTTTCCACAGAAGAAGACAAAAGATCGCACTGTACCAAACGCTAAACAAACAGACCTTTGTCTAGAGTAGCTTAACGCCGTTTACTGTACCGTTCAGCCGCCATTAACAGAACGGTAACGCCGTTAAAGTTAACGGCAGCCAACCAATTTTTACTCCAAATTAAAATATGAAGCTAAATTGATTATTTATTTATTTAATTTCAGCTCCTAATTCATTGGATTTTTGGTAGTTGAAGAAAAAAAATTATTCTGAAACTGAGAATATAAAATAAAAATTGGAGTAAAATAAAAATGGTGACTTGGTTTTGTTGTTGAGAGGGACATTTGAAACTGAGAGGAAACAAAGACTTTTACAGATGGGTGTGAGGAAAAGGAATGGTCAACGGTTGATAAACCTCTATATTTCTTCTTCTTCCTCCACATTTCTCTCTCCAAATCACACAACTCTCTCTGTTTTGTTGTGTAATTGAAGGGTTCTGTGGAGGAAGCTTTGTTTCCTTGAAATCTGAAAGTGGGTTCTTTTGATTTTCCCGGAAAAGAAAAAAGTTTGGATTTTTCTCGAGAATTGTTACTTGCCATTTGAGGGTTTTCTTGGGTTAGCTTCAGAAATCAGCTGAGAGCAAGCATGGCGGTAAGCTTAATATTCTCCACCTCTCAATTCAGGGTTCCATGTGATTTTTCTTAGCTGTTCTTGTCTCAAATCCAGAAATGGTGTGTTTGGTTGTTGGGAAAATTCCAAAATAGGTCACTTTTCTGATTTTGCTTTGATGGGTTTAAAAGTAAAGTGTGTGATGAGAAAAGATCTGGCTTTAGTTTCATATTGCAACTTTTCCTTGCCTTTTATTGGAATTGTGAATCAATGGTGTTGCCTTTTTTATGGATGTGTAACTGATTTGCATAAATGGAAATTGTGATGATTGTTCATCAATGTTGATATGTTTCTTACTTTGGAATTGTTCATCAGTGTTGATATGTATCCCTTCTGGCCATATGATTGGGATTTGTATATTTCTGTGGGCAATGCATTTGTATGATGAGATTGGGTGTTATGGTGATATGAGAATTTATTATTTGTTGATGGATCTAACTATGTAACCCTTTAAAATTGTTTGGATGATTGATTTCTGGTATCTAATTGTATTTGATGATAAAGAATGAAAGAATCGGATCCTTGAGTTGTCGTGAGGTGCCAAATTGGATTGTCTTAGTTCTTCGTTTGATTGGTTTTATTGCTTAGTCGATGGTTTTTTCTTCTTTATTTTCATAGGAGTTTGTTGTTTATGTATTGGGATCCATGGTTTAGTAAATGCAAGGTGAACTGTCGAGTTATTGGAATTTTAAGCTCATGTGAAGATATTACATTAAGTTGCTACTTCATGGTTCTGTTAATGATTTTTAAGGAAATCTTGTAATTTAATTAAATCGGATGTCTTAGTTCTTCGTTTTATTGCTTAATCGATGGCTTGTTTTCAGTTTCATTGGAGTATGTTCTTTATGCATTTGGATCCATGGTTTAGTAAATCCAAGGTGAACTATCGAATTATAGGAATTTGAAGCTCATGTGAAGATATTACATGAAGTCGCCATTTCATGATTCTCTTAATGATTATTTGGGAAAATCTTTTAATTTAGGCAAGAACGTAAGGTTTATGGCGGTATTTTAGATCAATTGTGATTTTAAGACAATCTGAAACGAGTATTTATAAAAAAAAAACATGTGGTTCCATGGTGCAATATATTAGGTCGTCCTGAAATATTACCGAATTCAGTCTATCCTTCCGAATTTCCAAGTTTTCTTCGTGTTCTTCATTGTTCAAAAATGATTTAAATTTAATTCATTGATTTTTAGGCTATGTATTTTATCCAACGTATAATTTATCAAACTATTTGATCTATTTAATTGTTGTATAGCTCATAGTGTTATTGTGTTTCTTTTGATGTTATGGCGGGATTTTCGTGCCTTTTCATGATATATAAACTGGATGAGAGCTGATGAAGTGTTATGCGAGTAAATGTAACGATCTCTTACTATTTCGGCAGCAACCGCGTGTACCGAAGTTTGGCAATTGGGAAAGCGAACAGGATGTCCCGTACACGGCTTACTTTGACAAGGCGAGGAAGGGCCGTACCGGCACAAAGATGATAAACCCAAATGACCCAGAGGAGAACCAAGACAACGATGACTCGCCTAACGCCCGAGCTCCTTCTCCTCCTCCTCCCAGAGCCGCGCCCGAGCCCGAGGAGCTAGTGGGAAGGGGAGGAGCGGGAAGGAACAGGGAAGAGGGTGCATTAAGGCAATCTGCCGACTCTCCCGCGCGCAATGACAATGGGGCCCGCAGAGCTGCTGCTGCTGATCCTCCACGCTATGGAGGTCGAGGATCTGGTGAGGCGCCTCGGAGACCTGCGGGGCGGAGTGTTGGGTCGGAGCATAGCATCGAGAAGTCTCCACTCCATCCCCATGCTAGGGCGTACGGGAGGGGCACCGGGACCTCTCCCTCTTGGGAGGGGAAGAGCACGTACGAGAGTAGCCATGGAACTCCGGGGAGGTCGCGCATGAGACCCGCCACTCCCACTCGAGATGAATCTGTAAGTTCTCATCTTATGTTCTTGATGTTCGGTTTCTTGCGTAGCATACCAAACATAGGCCAATGCTTTACGCTTCTTAGAAAAACTAGAAGTCTCGATGCTCACACCTGCTGTTAATACTGGCAAAGAGTTGCCGTATACTTCGTTAATTGTAAAGCCTTGCCATGAACTATCCAAAAAAATTGCACTGTTTGTCAAAATCCGTCAAAATAGATGGAAAATGGGTCACGTGACCTCCATTTTTTTTAAATGGTATGATTTCCCTTGAAATCAAAATTGAACAAGAATAAAAATAATTTTAATTTTTTTACATGCCTCTCTTTTGATATTTTTTTATTTTGAAATTAAAAATTAAAACATTTGTTTATTTTTTACATGTACTTTTATTTAAAGGGTATTTCTGTCATTTCAATTTATTTTAACGGTGTTATTAACCATGCAAAAAATTGGATGGTTTGCAGTAAAATTTTGCAATTGATGAAGTATACGGCAACTCCTTGAAAATGTAGGATACTACACTACACCGTCATTTTTTGCAATTGTTCCAAAAATCTAAAAGTCCGAGAGGGAAGTCGAGGAGTATTGTTTAAACTTACCTTATATCCTGTCGTCAAGAACTGATTAATTTTGTTTATAGGAAAAGTCATTTATATTTTAAGCAATCTTTCAACTTTCCAGTCCGTTTCATGTTCTTTTGCATTTTGGATTACATATATGACAATAATTCACTTATATTGTCATCCTAATGTGTTCTTGGCATTGGTTTTTACGAGGGCAGCCTGACAAAAGCGCGGCTGTTCCAAAATTCGGGGAATGGGACGAGAACAACCCTGCATCAGCAGACGGCTACACCCATATCTTCAACAAAGTCCGGGAGGAGAGGCAGGGCGGAGGCGGGAGGGTGCCGGGCATGAATAATGACCAATCTCACAACTATGTCCGAAAGCCAGCTCCTGACAGCGGCTCCAAGGTTCGTTTTGTCATAATCATTAAATTCCTAAACTCTTGGAGAACTTCTGTTTTTTATAAGGTTGTCTTATTTTGAAACTCTTAATAGTACTTCTGTTTTCTCAAGGTTGTCTTATTTTGAAACTCTTAATAGTACTTCTGTTTTTTTAAGGTTGCCTGATTTTGTGACTCTTAAGAGTACTTCTGTTTTCTAAGGTTGTCTGATTTTGAAACTCTCAGAAGTATTTCTAATTTTTTAAGGTTGTCTGAATCTGTAACTCTTCAACTTCTGTTTTTTGAGGCTGTCTGATTTTGAAACTCTTAGGAGTACTGTTCTCTTAGGGCTGTCTGATTTTGAAACTCTCAAGAGTACTTCTGTTTTTTTAAGGTTGTCTGATTTTGAAACTCTCAAGGTTGTCTGATTTTGAAACTCTCAGAAGTATTTCTAGTTTCTTAAGCTTGTCTGAATTTGTAACTCTCAGAAGTATTTCTAGTTTCTTAAGCTTGTCTGAATTTGTAACTCTAGTACTTCTGCTTTTTTAAGGCCGTCTTATTTTGAAACTGTCAAAGCACTTCTGTTTTTTAAGGTTGGCTGATTTTTTGGAACTTGAGGGGTACTTCTGTGTTTTTTTAAGGTTGTCTTATTTTGTGACTCTCCGAGCACTTCTGTTTTTTAAGGTTGTCTGATTTTGTAACTCTGAGTACTTTTGTGTGTTTTAAGGTTGTCTGATTTTGTAACTCTATGTTGTTGTTGCTGTGTTTTTCAGTGTTGCTGCTTTCCGTGGGGCCGAAAATGAGTTTTCAAGTGGATCCAGCTGTTTTGAAAAGGCTGCATTGGGATTATTGTTGTATATACTGTGGAGGCATTCTCTGAGTGCATTCTCTATTTCTCTCATCTGTTTGTGTGATTTTTGTGCTACTCAATGGACACAATGTGAAAATTTGTACCCTTTTGTTTTTGTTTCTTGTCTTCATTTTTTTACTGTCTAGATTGTTTTGAATCCACTATTTGACTTCAAATTGAATTGGGTATTAATGATATTTGCTGGTGTTGAATTATACAAGTCTTGACTTGAGAAAAGGTAAGCTACATGTTGAATCTTTAATAATTTGTTGCTGAATCTGCTTTGTTCAATGTTTTTTCTAAACTTAATTTGCTTATGTGAGTGAGTTTAAAGTCGAACTTGTTTAATAAACATGTCAAGTTTCATTTTGATATTTTACTACTCTATTCGTTAAGGGTGGGTATTTTGAAATCAGAACTGGTCTCGAACCAAGATCCGAGCCGAACTGTGACAAAAAAATTGAGAACTGTGGTGAATGGTTAAGTTCTAATTTTAAATTTAAAAGAACCATTCATTTTCAATTCGATTTTGGTTTTTAAGACACTAAAACCATTGGTTAACTCGTAGAACCGGACTGGTTAGTGCTATCACATGTCAATTTCTGGTCCATCCACATATATAATTTATCTTTTATTATTATTTTGTCTGCAAACTTTATATTTCGATTGAGTAGTAGTATTTAAATATTGACATTAAGTTTTCATAGTACTTTTTATAATTTTAAACTTAAAGTTTTAGGCTACAAATCAAGTTTAAATTCATCAAATTTGACTTATAATTAAGCATAAATTAAAAAATGAAAATCAACCGGTTCTAATCGAGTATAACCAAAAAAAACAAATAAAAAACTTTAATTATAACTGAACTGTCTTCTTATATAACGGTTTGGAGTATGGTTTTAATAACTGGAAAACAGGTTTTGAATGCTTGCCCACCCCTACTATCCGTTAAATATTCAATCAATTATGTACTTTTTATTTGATAAATTAATACATAAATTTGATGCAATGTTTATAACGAAAATGAAATGAATCAAATTTAAATTTAAACATTTACATTTGATTAAATCAACCGCGAAAATGACTTTCGCCGTCGATTTCATGTGGCGGCGAAAATTTAGCCTCCACTCGCTCCTACTCAAAATACGGTACGCACGATGAGCAGAACACCATCGAACGGTTCAGCTGTCGATAGTCTCCATCCAACGGTTAAAAACAAAACGCACCACATGGACGCGTTTAGAGCCTCACCGAACCAAATCGAAGCCTCTCTCTCGCCATAGCTATCTTCTTCCCTGTTTTTGGAAAACCCTAGACAGGGAAGGCTTCACAAGGCTTTGGTCTGGTTTGGTTTGATTTGATTTGATTTCTCGATAACCATCGATTGTTTCAGGTTTGTGGTTTCTGTGAAATCAATTTTGTTCTTTGATTCGGTTGTGATTGCTGACCCTGTTGATTTTAGCTTTGATTTTGATCTTGGTACTGAAAAAGATCGTTCCATTGTGCTTTTGTTTGGTGGGTATTGGTATTTGAGGAATATTGATTTGTAGTGGGTTTGGTAAAAATCTGATTTTTAGGGTATTGGGTTTGTGCTTAGGTTGAACTTAGTTGCTTAGATCGTAGGGATTAGACTTTATTTGTCCCTTTTGATTTGTGGGTTGTTACAGTGAAACAGGTACTAGATGGTTAGATGTAGTTTAGTTTCTCTTGAAGCAAATGGAATGAACCCAGTTAACAAAAAATCGTTTTTATCGGGAAATTTTCATTGGGAATTTATTTGATGGAGTTTGGTGTATAATGCGAGATTATGTTGCTGATAAAGATTATGTTTTTGTGTATGTATATCCTTATAGGGATTTCATTGGTAGAGGATGAGTACTCATAGAGGGCATCGGCGGAGGAAGAATGTGGTTAACGTAGACCTCAACGATGCATCACTAAGCGAAGGTCGAAACCACGTGGGGACTTCAAACCAGCGCAACAGCGGGCAGTCGGTGCCGCGGCCTGTAATTGACGTTGATGCCATTGAGGATGAGGTGGTCGAATCATCTGCCAGTGCGTTTGCAGAAGTATGTTTTGTATCCTTGTTGTGCTGTTAAGTTTTTTCTACATGTTTGTGTATTTAGTATAGTGATTGATTGATTGTTTGTCGTTTAATGCTAGGCCAGAAGAAAATCCCAAAGGAACCGCTGGAGGACAGAAGTTGTAGATGTAGATGTAGATTTAGGTACTTCCGCCACACCTCCATCTTTCTCTCGTTGTTTGTGTTTCTCTAAATTCGGTTTACTATTTTCATAGTTTCATGATACGCAGCTGTGCACTCATATTTTTCTATTTAATTGTTGGATACTGCTATGACGCACGTTTTTGTCGTTTAGTCTTCTTTTTCTAATATCACCATCTTGATGCATTTGTCATGACAGTAATTTAATTATTTCATTTAAGAAAATTGATTTCCTCGCGCCAATAATTTAGTTTGGCCTAAGATATTAGGTTGACATGGATCGACCAGCATATGCCTCATCAGTTTACGTACTTTCATGATTACAACCTGCATTTTATGTACATTCATTATTACAACATCCTAGGTTATGTGGTACATGAATGTAGCTCACGTCTCCTCGTGGATAATTGCAGAGGACAGGACGACTAGGATCACACAAATTTTCCGCAACAAACGCCGAAGAGTTCCGGTAAGCCATAGAGTTATAAAATTCTGTACGTATATATTTGGTCTTGCACTGTCATTGTCTCATTACCATTAGTCTACAATCCCTCTTTCTCTATATGTTTGGTTGAGCAATTCGTTTTGTCTTCTTACTAAAGTGAAGTTTGTATCTTATTCTACATTAAAATTACACGCCGACCTTTTCCTTACGCGATACTTTTTAATTCTGACTATTGAAAATGTATTTTGCTAGTGTAAGTGAGTTATTTTGTAATAGTATGTCTTTTTTAGGATATTTATTTTAGTCATACACTCAATTTCATGATATACTTTAGATATGGTACACAAGTATTTATATCTTACACATTGTTCTAAAAATCCCGACTTGTCCAATTAACCCTTTAATTTGATTATTTTTCAATTAGTCCTTGACTAATTCCCAATTAATCTCCAAAAGCCCTCTCCGCCCGGGTAGCGCCTAGCGTTATTTAGAACACTATTCTTACGCCAACCGCGAGTAGGGAACGTCTCTACATTGATGTTCTAACCAGTGATAAAAATCCCGACTAGCTTGATTAGACCCCGATCAATCCCCTATTAATCCCAGATTAGTTAATTAATCTGATTCATTCACGATTAGTCCCTAGAGGCCCTATCCGCCCAACTAGCGCTTGGCGTTTTTTTAGAACACTGGTTGTGACTAGTAACATGGAATATCAGGGCATTGATTTCTCTTCTTTATGTGAAACCTTCATGGAAGCATGTGTTGGATGTGTGAGCGTTTCTTATTGGAACATGAAAATTCTTGTTTTCCTCGTCTTCTTAGACCTGATCTATATCGTAAGCAATAGAAATACGTGAAATTTCAAGCTTGGAATGCTCTCGTTCAATTCCATGTGTATTCATCTGACTTCAATAATAACATTGCAGCCGGAAAATACCAAAAGTACCGAGCCACACACAGCGCCGCCTCCTCCACCAAAGGAGCCTGAATTCACTTGTCCGATTTGCATGAGCCCGTTTACCGAGGAGATGTCAACAAAATGCGGCCATATCTATTGCAAGAAATGTATCATGGCCGCCATAGCTGCACAAGGTAAATGCCCTACTTGCCGGAAGAAAATTACCGCCAAACAACTCATCAGGGTCCATCTTCCCGCAACTAGCTGAAAGGTAGCAATCACGTAAGCTTTTCTCTCGTCGGATAGATGAAGCGTAATGTTGGCCGTTTTTAACACGTATTGTGTATGCCAAAAACCCTTTATTCTAATTTTACCATTCATTGCTTCACAGTCATTTTCTCGCTGATAAAAGCATTACTGGTTGAAGTATGAGAACTTGCAGCAAAGGTTTGACATGTAAAAGCCAATTCTGTGTATTGTTTTAATTGGAGGGAAAAAAGATGGTTTATTATGTAATCAGCAGTGACATTGTTTCCTAGTTACAGGAATTTTAGTTGTGAATATAATGAAAGTAAAAGTGGATTATTTGGTTTGAATTTCATATCCAAAACATATATTTTCTTTTATCAATTTTGCTTCTCTTTTTTATCAGAAACAGAAGAATTGTTGGCCAATGGTTCTAATATTTGATGTGTTTCAATGAGTGAATGTATTGACATTGACCCTATCATTATGGATGATTGCAGAATGATGCCTTGTGAACTCTCTAAAAATGGATATATATATTTTTGGAAAAAAATAACAAAACTATCATTCTGATTAAAAAAATTAGTTCTTTTTTCATTTCTTCTCTAGCAAGTCCACATTTCAATTTTCTCCGAGAAGAAAGAAACTGAATAATAGGCTTGTCAAAAAAGAAAATGTCATTTTTGATTTGTTTTTTAGTTTTACTCGGAACAATTTTATTATTGAGCAAAACATACAAAAAAACAAAACATTCAGACCATATTTTATGATCTGACGGTATTAAGACAATAATTAAAAACTAATGGTATTAAGATTAATCATAAATTAATTAAAACCTAATCGAATAAGTCGAAAATGTGGAAAATTTTATGAAGATTTAGCACATACCATATTTTTTGCAATTACATAAATTAAAACTGCACCAAGACAAGTACACAAAAGTTAAGAGAAGCTTAAACACAGAACAAAACAGGTAGCTTAAAAACAAATTAATGGTATTAAGATTTATCATAAATTAATTAAAACCTAGTCGAATAAGTCAAAAATATGGGAAATTTTATGAAGATTTGGCACATACCATATTTTTTGCAATTACATAAATTAAAACTGCACCAAGACAAGTACACAAAAGTTAAGAGAAGCTTAAACACAGAACAAAACAGGTAGCTTAAAAACAAACTAATGGTACAACAAATGGTGGGATCTGAGTTTCAGGGATTTTCAAGCACACACATTGTTTCTTCAGCTCACTAAAAAGACGATCTAGCTCCTATCAACGCCATCAATACAGAGCAAAATCCCTAAGGAGAAAAGGGTAAAAAAGACCAACAAAAACTCACCAAACTACGAAAACCCAAGAAAGAAAAATAGGTACTATGATATGGTTTTTTTATCTGGCTGGCTTTCTTCTCCACTCGGTCCGGCCCCTGTTGATCTCGAGCTTGTCGCCCGACAACCTCAGTAAATGCAGAAACTGGAGGTGGTCTTGTCTCTTGTCTGCTGCGGCCGCTGCATGCCCGTTTCCTCCTTGGGGATATTCTTCGGCCCCGGTGAGGGAATCGACTATGTCGTCTTGCTGGCATTCCCGTCTGTAGTCTAGGGTGATCATTTCAAGTTCATGGGTGTCCATGATCTCTTGGGGCATGCTCTGTTGGAAAAGAGACCACAATATAAGTAAAGTGTCGTCTACAGAACAACCTTTGACATATTACATCATTTGTTTTCATGTTTAACACTAAGTTCAATCTCAATATATCACTTATGGAGACAAACTTGCAATAACTCAGTGTTCTAAAATAAGCAACACGCTAGTCGGATGGACAGGGCCTCTGATGATTACTCAAGAAATTAATCGGATATGTGTGTGTGTGTGATAGGGAATTAATCAGGTTAATCGGGAATTAATCAGAAAAGTTTTGGACATTGTATATTGAAGGTATGAAACATAAATATTTTAATATTCGTTATATTCATACCCTTAAAAAATATAAATTATCATTAGAAGTATATATTATTTTTGTTTTAGGTATATATTATTCTTTTGAATTGAAATTTATAAAAAGAAGAAGAATAAATTCACCTAGACCCCCGCTTCATCGATTTAAGCCGCCCCATTATATGAAATAGAGTCACTAAACATAACCTCAATATTCCCTGAGTAAGGATTACAGCCAGTTTCTATAAATGAAGGGAGCAGGAAGAAAGAAAGCTACAGCAAAAGGCGGTGGAGTTTATACTAACCTCGAGAACCCATCCAATGTAGGCAACGTTGTTAACATGCTGGTTCATATCCAGATCGGCTCTTCGAGGCTGCAAATTTCAGATACATGCATTCTTAGAATCCGAAAGAATGTGTTATTTTCCTTGGATGAAATTAAAGGATCTTACCATGAGCCCCAGCTTGGAATATTCAGCAGGATCTTCCAACTTCGTTATTTTCCTTGAACTGCTATTATTCGGTTCTGGAAATGCCAATCTATAATAAACATAACACCACATTTAAAATGTAATAATATGCTAAAATCATCCAAGTTATGTCATATGGAAACTAAACCTAGGAAAGGAAATGCTTAAACACCACACATACCACAAACTTCAATATGTTAATTTCAAATTTATACTCCCACAATAAGTGTCCTATTTGACTAGAGGCAAGAAATAAGAATTCAATATTTAATATTTTACCCTTCCTCATTTGCCCTCATGTGCTTCCGTGTTTCACCTACTCGGGTTGTTAAAACTAATTATTTTGGGACTCCCGTTTTAGGAAAATGGGACTCTTATTTTAGAGTGGAAGAATATTTCTCATATGGGTTGTTCATTTTCAAGTTATTGCTTAATCATATTCTATGGATTTTTTTCAACATGAACAGCTTTATTAGCTTCTTCCGTGCCTCAAACTCAAATATGTTTGAGTTATTTCACACAACCAGTCACTTCTTCGTTTTAAAGAAAAAAATATAGTTTTCGGGCCTATGGCAAACAAAATACATAGGATAAAAGATTTGATTCAATATGTCATTGTATGTATCCTATACAATCTTTAATACCTAGCAGTTCAAGACCTAAGGATTGTGAAACTAGATTCCACAACTTAAGAAGCATATTATTCTGTAATTGAACATTTTTCTTGGCAGTTAATGAAGTTATCACAAAGGCTTCAACACTTGATACAGTAAATGGAGCAAAGTTGTCTATGGTAAGAATAAGGATTGGAAATGTAAAACATTTACCTCGGTTCTTGTGGACAGAACACCAAATACTCGTCCCTGACATCGTCACTAACTTTCTGAAGCCGCCTAGTGTCTTGGTTCATCATCACCCATTTGCTGAAAATTGATCAGTGAAGACGGTCAGCAAAGAAAACACACCTTCAATTCAGAAAATCAAAGTGAACATAACCGAATCATGCAGTTAATATGGAATATAGAGTGTAACTGAAGCTTCAACCGTTCTTCAGAGGTAATCTTCAACAATATATATTTTTTAATCAGCAATATATATGGTTCCTTTCAACAGGTAGATGTCAACATCACTAATAGTATAAGGATCTCCTATAAGGGGCAGAACTTTATCCTACCATCCCGAAAGATTATGCACTCTGGACTACTCATGCAGATCGACAATAGTATTATAAAGTCAAGTTAAATGATGGGAAAATGACATAACCATCCCCAACTAAACACCGTTTCCACTTAGCTACACCTAACTAGGTTTTGGCTATTTTAGATACACCAAACTTTTTTTTTGGGACACCGTCTAAAATTTTGGATGGAAAATGTTAAGTTTAAAAGTAAAATTCTAAAATACCCTTGACTAAAAATCTAATTTTTAGTCAAGGGCATTTTAGACTTTTCGCTTTAAAAATTAACATTTTCCATTATAAATTTTAGAAGGTGTCCCAAAAAAAAGTTTGGTGTATCTAAAATAGCCAAAATCTAGTTAGGTGTAGCTAAGTGGAAAAGGTGTTTAGTTGGGAATAGTTATATGTCCTTTTCCATTAAATGATTGATCAAGGCATTTGAAAGCATTACATGTTAGTTTGACTAACACGAGGCTGTGTGTGGTTTCTTTAAGGTTCTAAGCAGCGAGGAATATAAGAGAAACAAAGAAGTAAAACACACCTTGTAGCTCTCCCAATAACCTCACCAGTACCATAGTCCTTCAGAATCCAATCACGTCTAGTTCCAATTCTTCCTTCACTCTGGCACCACGTCTCTATTTCAACCACATCACTCCTGTTTCAATAACCCCGCGGCAACTCAGAAAAGATAATAACTACCACAAAATCTAAAGATCAACCGATCACTGGAAAAGCCACACATACCAAGCTGGGTATTTGTATATCTCAATGTGCATGCGAGCAGTTACCCATATGAGATGCATCTTCCTCATTGTGAGGGTCGTTGCAAACCCGTCTGTCGAAAATCCAACGCTCTGTGCATGGTTACACCCGACTTCCTGCAGTAAAAACGCAACATGAAGTTGGAACTCAACAAAAATGAATAAAAGAAGATACAACTTGTTTCGTTACGTCTGGATTTGTTCTATATTAAGATTGTCTAGGAATTTAGTGTTCTAAAAATCTCTGACTTGTCTGATTAGTCCCAATTAATCCTGAAATCCCAGACTAATTCCCGATTAATCCCCATAAGGCCCTCTAATCCCTGATTAATAATCCTCGATGCACAGTTCATCAATGACGAGTAACACACATCCCATCAAGAGACCCCATCAACAAATAAGCATCAATTCAATCACCGTCTTCTCCACTCAAAATCCCTCAATGCTCCTACAGAACCACGACCTCCATTTTCGAGATTCTTAACCATGCTTCCCATGAATGACCTCCATTAGGAACTAAACCAAGTACTCATCACTAACTCCTAAAACAAAGAAAATAATGCAGCAGCAACACCAACATCAAATTCAAGCTACAGAACCATCGCTCAATGACAGGTCAAAGATTCAAAACATGCCATAATTAACAAATGTCCTAGCTGATCCATTATTCAACAAGATCAACACCAATACAGTCCCACAAGTCAACAAAATCTAGTATTCTGGTCACAAAAGTCAAAACTCCAATGCTCATAGAGACCATTACCTCCATCCTCGAGATTCCTACCCATGCTTCACAAGAAAAACCTCTACCAAGAAGTACACCAATCACTCATCACTAATTCCTAAAACAAAGAAAACAACACAGCAACACCAAATTCAAGCCACAGAACCATAGCTCAATGTCAAATCAAAAGATTCAAAACACTCACAATCACCCAAGATAACAAAACATGCCATAATCAATAAATGTCCATTACTCAACAAGATCAACACCTACACAGCTTCACAAGTCAACAAAATCTAGCATTCTGGTCACAAAAGTCAAAACTCCAATGCTCATAGAGAACCATCACCTTCATTCTCAACATTCTTACTCATGCTTCACATGAACAACCTCTATTAGGAACTAAACTAAGCACTCATCACTAACTGCTAAAACAAAGAAAATAACGCAGCAACACCAATTAAGCTACAGAACCATAGCTCAATGACACAAATCAAAGATTCAAAACATTTAAAACCATTGAAAGTGACAAAACATGCCATAATCAATGAAAGTCCATTATTCAGCAAGATCACCACCTACACACCTCCACAAGTCAACAAAATATAGCATTCTGGCCACAAAGGTCAAAACTCCAATGCTCATAGAGAACCACGCCTTCCACTCTCAACATTCTTACCCATGCTTCACATGAACAACCTCTACCAAGAACTAAACTAAGCACTCATCACTAACTCCTAAAACAACGCAGCAACACCAAGTTCAAGCTACAGAACCAAAGCTCAATGTCAAATCAAAGATTCAAAACATTAAAAACCACTCAAGGTGACAAAACATGCCATAATTAACAAAAGTCCCAGCTGATTCACTATTCATCAAGATCAGCACCTATACAGCTCCACAGGTCAACAAAATCTGGCATTCTGGTCACTAAAGTCAAAATCTGACCTCTACTAAGTACTCATTGCTAATTGCTAATTGCTAATACAAAGAAAATGATGCAGCAGCAACATTTAAGCTACAGAACCATAGCTCAATGACACAAATCAAAAGATTCAAAACATGCCATAATCAATGAATGTCCATTATTCAACAAGATCAGCACATACACACCTCCACAAGTCAACAAAAATCTAGCACTCCGGTCACAAAAGTCAACAAAATCTGGCATCCTGGTCACAAAAGTCAAAACTCCAATGCCCAAAGAGAGCCATGGCCTCCATTCTCAGGTTCTTAGTACTGAGAACTAAACTAAGTACTCATCACTAATTGCTA
This sequence comes from Geranium brycei, assembly GCA_036897365.1. Lineage (NCBI taxonomy): Eukaryota > Viridiplantae > Streptophyta > Magnoliopsida > Geraniales > Geraniaceae > Geranium > Geranium brycei. Next base: position 37,178 of record JAYMTP010000019.1, read on the forward strand.
AAACAAAGAAAACACTGCAGCAACAACAATTAAGCTACAGTACCATAGCTCAATGACACAAATCAAAGATTCAAAACATTTAAAACCATTGTAGGTGACAAAACATGCCATAATCAATGAGAGTCCACTGCTCAACAAGATCAACACCTCCACACCTCCACAAGTCAACAAAATCTGGCACTGACCCAGATCCTAAAACCCTCTCCAAAATCGACCCAAAAAATCCAAATTAAATTTTTTTCCTCACCTGGAGTAAATTGGCAATGGTCTCGACAGTGGCGGTCTTGTTAATCCCGACCTCGTAGCACCTCACGATAAACTTCTCCGTATACGACAGCCCGCTCTCGCTCAGCCTCCCCAGCCTCAGCCCATCCGCCACGCTCCCCACTGCCACCGCGCCGTCGGAGCCCACCATCTGAATCGGAGCCGCCCTCGGCGCCGGCGAGCACCAAACGACACCGCATCGGCGCCGCGACGGCCCAGCGCCCGGGAGGACCCCAGATCTGCATTGGGCTAGGGCCTGAATCTGGCTGTCCAGCTTCACAAACATCGAAACGACGTCGCGCAGAGACCGTTTGGTGGAAGATTGAGAGAGTGAAGAAGCTAATTATAGCTAAAAAAAAGAAGGTGAATCAATGGCTGCGTTTTTGGGTGGGCCCAGAGGGCTCGATGGAACCGAGGATCTATGGTTTTTGGGGAAGACGACGAAAAGGGTACCGGAAAATGCCACTGGGTTTGGCCTGAAATTACGAATATTGGGTCTGTGACGAGCGATGGATCGAAAATCTGGAATTTTATTTTTTTTCCAGAGACCATTCAAAGAGAGGGAGAGAGAGAGATTTGGGATTCGGAGAGACAAAAAGGGCCAACGGGGAATCGAAGCCTGGAATGTGTTGTCGCACGTGCCGGCACGTGGCTGCGGTCTTGTGGACACGTGTGTGGTTCGGGTTGATTTTACTCTTTTGACCTTGTGTTTAATTTATTTATTTATTTTTTGGGGAAATGTGTGTAGAAGTCAATTGTCATAAATATTGGGCATAAAAAATATTAAATGTGATGTGAAAGAGAAGTAATGCAGGTTATTCGTAGCATGTCCATAAACGGAGCCTACGCTTGAACTTGAAAACTCGAACTCGACCCGTATTTGATTAACTCACCCAATCAAAACGGATAAAATCTTTAAAAAATTGTGTATGAGTTGGGTATGAATTTTTCTTACGGGTTTTTGGCTGGGTGCGAGTCAGGTACGGATTGACCTATACTCGCCCAATTTCCAACCTGTACCCGTAAAAAATAAAAAATTATATATCATTATTTTTTAACAAAAAACATTAAAACAATTTCAGTTAAAACAATTATATATATAATTATATATGATACATAAAACAATTACATATATTATTATACATTATAAATTATGGACAATTTAAAAAAAATTACATTTTGGATAGTTTTCGGGTAAAATTCGTACCCAACGAGTCTTGAACGGGGCGGATACCACTCATTTCGAACGGGTTTCTCCAGGTCGGGTACCCGTTCAAATCATTTGGGTACGGGTGAGGGTTTGGTCAAACCCGACCTGTTGTCATCCCTAACTTGAAGAGTTATTATTATTATTATTTAATAAATGTTTTGTTATTATTGTTGAGATAAATAATATTTGAGATCCACAAATAAGGCCGGTCTCGATGTACAAGGAACCTAAGTTTTTTTTATTAAGTTTTTTATGGAATATACTGATAAATATTCGTGCATTATGCTCTTCATTCCATTTTCAATTTCTTTGTTAGAATGGGTGAGACTTTTATTTTTCAAAGACAACAAAACATGTTCGTAGTTTTTCAAGTAAGAGGCTCGATATAGTTCTTTTGAGATATATGCAGTTAGGTATATCTAACAGAACACATTTCGTACATAAAATATATTTAACATTTTTGTTTCTTGTCAACTCATTTATAATTCAAATTATTTTACCTTTTACAAGTAAGTCAGCCATTTTATTTCATATCACATAAGCTATAGTTCCCGGTGAATTGAAACAAAAATTAATTAAGGATAGTGAAGTGAAAAAATCGCATATAATTAAAAATAGTGATCAGGATATTTTACGTGATACGTATTTTCTTGAATAATTTAATGCGTTCAAAATATTTCTTCTCCAGATGTATCACACATAAAATACATCGTCATTATTAATATTGAAAAGTAAAATCTCATTATTAATAAATGATATGTAAGATTTACATTTTAAAAATAAATATTTACACGTAATTCTATTTTTTATCAGATCATAATATATATCAAAAATCTCATGTAACTAAGGACCACAATATTTTAATAATGTAGTGGCAAACCTTAAATGTCAATGATTATAATAAATGTGCCATATCGCATTTACTATCATGTAAATATCATAGGTGATCGTTTTGTAATGAACCCTATTAAATGAGACTGCAATTAATAATATGGATGGTGAGAATCTAACTTTTGCCAACCCAAAAAACTATGATTTTTCCAAAGCCATTGAAACAAACACAATCTTAAGTTGGTGAATAAGAGACCACATCACCAAAACTTTAATTTTGGATATCAACATAGTTGGTGTTTGGTATGACTTCTAAATTTATGAACAATTTTTGTATAGGGATGTGAGTTTTTTTTTTCCGTTGGCTACATTGACTTGTAAATATTTTAAAATGGAATTTTTTATTGTCTCGAAGGATACTCTAACAATTAAAGTTTTATTAAAAATACTAATTTTAATATTCGTCTGGAGGAACGGGTCAAGATTTTTTTTTAAAAAAAAGACGAGACATGACATGTACGATTTGGGAAAATGATCAGGGTGGAGAAAATTTGCCCCGAACTAGTGATGTTTTGTCCCTAGACTTAATAAGACAGGAAATGATGACAAATTTTTTTAAAAGTAAACTGGATTTAGTATTTTCGATCAGGTTGGGATGGAGCCGGAGGTCACTCAACCCGTCATAAACGTGCTTTGTTGTAATTTATAAAAATATTTCAAACTCAAAAAGTACTCAATATCCACAATCTACACGATCATATCATAAAAAATATCACAAAAATTGCTTTGTACTCGCTTTATTGCCATCACTATAAATGACAAGATACTATGAAGTTGACGATGTCATCGATCAATCGCGATGGATTGAGGCGTAGATTTTTTGGATATCAAAGCATGAATTCAATATTGCCATTTGGTATATTGTCACCCAAACCCTCTTAATTTGTTTGAACATAATTTTAAAACCATTATGGATAAGACTTCACAAGATTGATAATTTTCAAATTCAATCAAAATCAGGTAAAATGAACTTCCTATTCATCTCATAGATTCCACTTCATAGCCACAATAAAATATTAGAGTATTATGTAGAGGAAAACTAAATAAACATGTCTTTTATCATCCAATGACAAACTATTTGGATAACAATACCTTAATGACATTGATTAAAGACTTATATAAGGACATGTCAATTTTACTGCTAAAAAAGAATTTATGGAGGAGGTTTTGAATTTTGATCATGATGGTGAGAGCCCAATAAACATCACATGGGCCAGGCCCAACACACATACTAGTTTGATCAATAATGACAACAAATTGACATGCATGTTCAATGGATGAGACTCAAGTTCCCTAGATTTTTTCCTTTTCCATACGGAGAAAATGTAATATTATAAATATTACACTAACGATAACTCATAATCAACTTGTGTACCATTTTTCTCTATCAGTGTTATGGAGATATCGCGGCGATATCGAGGAATTTTCTATATATCCAAGACGATATGGCAAAAATCGGCCAAAATACCGGTCAACGTTGGTCAATCTGAATAATTTCAAATTAATTTTGGTTTAATCAGGTTTAAATCAATTAATTACGGTCTAATTCAATTTATATTAATTAATTTCAATTTAAACCAATTAATTCAGGTATAATTTAATTAATTTTGGTCTAATCCGATCGGTTTCGTTCCGGCACACTTAATCCGGTTTGACATTTAGGTTATAAATTATAAACTATAAATGTCATTCATTTTTCATATGAATTATAAACTAAATATCATTCATTTAGGTTATGACTATGATTAAATATCATTCTTTTTTTTGAAATTTATACAATTCATTTTGTCTTTAATAAATAATAAATATGAATTTATATATATTTAATTACTTATTTATTATAAAACGCGTTTTGCCGCAATCTTTCCGCGATCTTTTCAAGTTTGCTAAATCTTCCTTTTTTTAGCTGATCGATATATCCTCGCAATCCGAGTTCCACAACCATGCTCTCTATAAATGTAGTCTGACATATTTCGAAAAATCACTTAAAATTCTTAGCATTCTTATTGATATACTTCCGTTACTTGTCTGTTTCTTCACTCGATTTTTCTCGTTATAACAATAACTATACTGGCTTGACAAATCCAATGAGAGAGAGGTCCAAATATATATATATATATTTTTTGATCAGCAAGAGGTCCATATATAGTAATGACAAATTGAGATTAAAATGTTCCCCTCCATTTTCTCATGAATTTGACACTCAGGCTGTTTGATCCATAGCATGCACACAGAAACAAAACAACCCACAAGATAGGAAGCGACAGAGACAAGTTAAAGGTCAACTTTGTACATACATTGCTAATCTGTTTGTAACGGCAGAGTTAAAAGGTCACCTTGTACATATATTTTGCTAAATCACATCTAGAATATAGTAACGATGCAAGTCCTATTGATAACGAGTGGATTGCTCCAAGCTTCCTGCAGAGTCATCGGCTTCCTCAAGTTCCCTCACTCTTTTCTAGAGCTGCAACGGCAAAAAGGCGTTGTCAATGCAGAAAACCAGAGGGATCCAAAATGTACCACAGCTCGTCTCATGTACGAACAAGCACACACAAATTTCTGATCCTAGACACCGCTCATTTATACTCATACGATAAGTTCTCTTTCACGGATAACATAATGATCATTACTTTCTTCATCCTATGAATTATGACGCTATATCTCTGAAACTTTAGCAATAGCACATGCAGAAGAACAAAATTGTAATTTGCATGCGTAGAACTCGTCAACCTAAAGGAATTACTTGGACCAAATGATAACACAGTCAAGTCTGCAAATACCACATATAGGAATAGCCGAATAGGATAGAAAGGGTACCATTATAGTTGAGGCATTTCTCAATGAGGCCAACATGGGTCAAGAGCATGGAAACCAAGCACTGACATGTTATCACGACACCTCAACTTCACCCAATACACAATTACAGAGTTAACTAAGGCTGAAAAGTAGGCAACTGTAAAAGTAGCATTTTCAAAATACCAACAGCTCATATAAAATATGAGAACGATGGATATAATTTACACACAACGTAAAATGCTAGCTTCTGGGTTAATGCAAGTCTACACAATTTTCACATTACGGATGCTTAAATGCTAATCCCAACAAACCCTCTTTCCGAGCAACTACTTTGAAGTCTTTACTGGACAGCGCATTAGCAGCAGCAGCAATCCGGAACAAAAACTCTCCCTAGTTGACATTAATATACACATGGTGAATGCAACATGATCTATATACACTCTTGATCGGTGATATGACCTACCAAGACTACAGTTACCAAGCTGTAAATGCCTACATTTTGGGGATAGCCTAGGCCTTTACCAAGGAGGAGCACCTCCATAAGGAATCCCATATACACAGTAGAGCCCACTCTTGACCCAAAAGACTAGTCTAGTAGGTCTTGAGTCTAATGTGTATAAGCACTCGTTTCACTCATACTCTTCCAATGTGGGACCTTGGCGCACGGGTGAATTTCAACACTACAATAATACAACGAAAACTGCTGGGAATAATCGCGCAACAAACAAATGGGGCTTCCCATGAACTAGAACTTTGCGGGGAACAAATCTCACTCAAAAGCGAGCACCACCCAACATAATCACATATGGTAGTGATGTTATGCACATATAGACAAGTAAGCCATGTTAAAAATCAGAGCTCAACAACAAGAGACAAATATTATATATCTTAGCATCGAAAAAAAACATGTAAAAAACAGATATTTCTCTTACCCTTCATTATAATCTGCCTGGAGAAGATCAAGATACGTATCCCATTTGTTCCCAATCACCTAAAAACAAAACATTCACTCTGTTAGATGCTAGGGCTTGAACAAAAAATCAAACAAAACAGCTCATTAAGATGATTAACGCTTCAGACTCAAAGAACAAGCATAAATTGAATGTCTCAAAACACATCAGATAAACTCTGTTTGGTTACCAAGAAAAACAAGTAAACAACCAACTGGAAGCCAAAAAAATCCCCAAAAAAGACATTCCAGAGAAAATCATCGATCAATTGATTACGATTCTGTAAAACTGGATTGTACATATCGGGCCGGACTCCACAACTAAAAGTTAAAGCTCAAACTATTAAATTGGATTGTTATATTCTCAACACTTCCCTCACGTGTATTTTACACATGGGCCTTTATCAACTCACTCTCCCTCATGTGGGTCATATTAGGACGTGTCTTTTTGCACGCGGACTTATTTCTCCCTTTACGTGGACCACAATATCGGCTTACAAGGGAGCGGAGCCACATGGAGGTGAGGCCCACCAACACAGACCCAAATCGACCCCGCTCTGATGCCATGTAAAACTGGGTTGTACATATCGGGCCGAGCTCCACAACTAAAAACTCAAACTATTAGTTGAGTTTAACCCTTTCATTTATATACAACCCTTTAATCTCATATTCTTTTAACGTGGGAATATTATATTCTCAACAGATTCATGATCATAAATGTACCTTTCCACAGGTGAAGCATCGCACTGGTATAATCATCTTTCTTCTTGGTTTTGGTTTTGGTTTTGATTTTGCTTTGTCTCTTCTTTACTGGTTCACTGAACTCATATGAGCAGCTTTAGCGCGTGATATGGTTTGGGCTTGTTTCTGGCCCACTTTTGGACGGGCCAATGTTGGTTTTGTTTTGGCCCAATAGTTTTTGAAAGCCCACGTCATGCAAGCGATAAGTCATGATTACCCTTACTTGTATGAGGAAATTACATTCGTCTATAAATGGTGGTCGTTTCGTTGCTTGACCCTGTCGTTTCGTCGCTTCCTCCATTTTCTTCTCCGTCGTTGGACGATAATAGCAGAGCTTCGTCTTCTTCTTCTTCTTCAACCGCCGCTCGCCGCCGATCTCCGAGCTTCAATTTTGATACAGTGAGTGTTTGGATTTTGTGGGTTTTTGTCTTTTTCTCCTCTCAACTATGATAAACCGGTGAACTTGAATTGGAAGATTATTGTGTCTGGTCAAAATGAGGGTTTTGTGGTTTACACTCTAAATTTACAGATTTGATGCTGGTTACATAGATCATGAGATTTGAGTTCTGCAATGGTTTTAGTGTGATTCCATGGAGACTAAAGATTTGTTCATCACACAAATTTAGCTAAAGTTGCATTTTTGTTGAGAGTCTCATAGATGTCTCTAGAATGTGATATGTGCAATTTGGAATGATTTGTAGTTGCATCTGTTAGTTGATGACTTGGAATGGGGATTAAGGTGTTAAAAATTGAAATGTTCTTGATTTTGTTTTGTATATTTCAGCATTGGTGGTGTTTTCTTGATGTTTATATTTGCATATATGCTTTGATTTACACACTTTAGTCATTTACGTACTTTAGGTGTAATATATGATTGATACCGTTTTAGAAGATGATGTTTGGGTAATGCGCAAGGGCTTTGAGTTCCACATTGCTACTGCATCGCATTAGGACGGTGCAATAAGTTATTTGTTAAACCCTTTCTGTGGGCACATTTTTGGTTTAAAAGCTGATTTTTGCTGTACCGTCAAGTGATAGCACGCACTTAGAATTTGCTGATGTATATCTCCTCGATCAAAGTATGGACTTAGTTTGGGAGTATTTATCGACTATAAGTCTATAAATATAGTTTGGTTCCAAATTCCTGATGATGAGTAGAATAATAGAGTTTAGAGATAGATTTGTAAGGGTTCTACTTGGATTATTCACAGAAAATAAGAACTAGTTTTTTTTAAAGATGAAAACCCCCTTTTTATTATTGGTTTAAAGCTGTTGATTGATTTTTACATTATGCTCACTTTGGTCCAGAATAAGTGCTCACTTTCCCATATTTATAAAAGTTCCCCGTATACCCCTATGTGCTTTGACAAACTAATGAGTTAACTTATCTTAGGGATATTAGCGGTACTTCATGTACAACTAACTTATCAAAAGAAAGTGAACACTCATTTTAGAGAACATAGTCACTTAATTCAGAACGGAGGGAGCGCACCTCTGTCAAGAGATAATAAATCAGATGATTATTGTGATGGGTACAATTTTGATTGAAGTGTTACTTTTGGACGCTCCCGCTGGCCAAATTGGTCACTAATGGGTAAGTAAAGGAAAAGATAAATATAATGCTAAGCATTCACAAGAGTAGAGTGTTTTGTAGTAGGTTTATATATGCGTGATGTTTATATACGTTCATGAAAGTCAAATATGAGTGGACATTACGGAATGGTAAGCAGTGGAATGTGAAATTAGCCATGAAGTTGCGATTATAAAAAAAAACTATTTTCTTCTTGCCTAAAAAGCTGTCATAGTATCCCTCATTCTGATTTACACACACCTCACCCACTCATCCTGGAGGAGCCTGTTGATGCCACCAATTCACAATATCGTGTTGAAGAGGTTTAATCGATCTGGGGTCTTAATGTTTAATGTTGTTTATCTGGACTCAGGAGTACTACATTGCGGCAAATCCAATGAAGCAGATTCATAAAATTGCGGCGTTGCTCGTTGCCATCTCCGCCGTTTGGATTGCCCTTCTGCAGTCATCTCTGGTTCCTTCTAGCTATACTTGGGTGGTTAGTTTCTTTTCGTCGCTTCTTATTTTATTTGTCACTTGTTTCTTCATTTATGGTGACCCATTCCTGTTTTGTTCCAGCTTCCCATCTATGGTATAGTATCTTTAGGATGCTACGGTCTCTTAATGGTTGGAGTCGGTCTAATGACATTTCCAACTTGCCCTCAAGAAGCCATTCTATTACAACAGGTATGGCACTTCTTTAAATTGCAGCATATCATAAATCACGCTTGTTATCAACCTTATTCGCCGACTATTTGGATCATAATAATAATGTAGGACATTGTGGAGGCCAAGGGATTTTTGAGGCAAAGAGGGGTTGATGTCGGTTCTGATTAATTGGAGATGAAGCACAATGCATCGGTAGTTGACAGTAGAAATATAATGTTCCATGATATTGTGATGTGCTCTACCAGTCAATGATCAAGCAATTTCTGGGTTGAATTTTGTACTTTCTCAGCAAGCCCTTCTCAATGTGCTTGGTTTGAAGTATTTTTTGAACTCACTTTCCCCAAATATATACACAAACAGAAGCCATTTTCTTTTATCATCCACTTCTATTAAGAAGACATGTGCTTAGAATTTTAAGTCTCGAGTGAAAATTAAAGATTGAACGCTGGTTACCATGTACACTGTTTTGCAAGAAATAGGTATTTTTCTGGCACCATTTAATATATCTGCTAGAGTTGCTCATGTCATCAATGCTGCTGGATTGGTTTCTTGCCATTATGTCTGATCTTTATTGTTTGAGTAAATTTGAATTATGTGTTAAAAACTGATGAATGTGGATGTGTGTTACATTAAAGAGTCTTGCCGACTTCTATTCTGTCTCCTTAAGCACGTTTTTCTGGTCAGTCGAAGAGGGTCTTCCAGAGACTAGTAAAAAAATATATATTATAATAAAAAATTACATATGATCAATCGGAGATTAATGGAACAGTCGGGATTGTTACAACATTGGTATTGAGTTTTTTTCTTCTGGGTTTAGAGATGTGGAGAAGAACATGGTTCGGTAACATTGCTGGGAACATTTTTGACATGAACAGCTCATTAATTATGCATTTTTTTTACATCTCTGTTTGACATTCTCTGCAACAACAACAGCTTGTATTTTCCTTTTTGTTTAGGGTTTAACTAGTTCTGCACCATTTTTTTTATTTGTAGTCTTTGGGGGGTCTAGTGTTTTTAGCTAAAATTATACACTTTTTGGCTTATCTGTTGCTGTCTAGAAAATGACTATATCATATATTATACAATGTTTCAGAATATGTAAAATTCACTAAATCATTTGTTGTTGTAAATTTACTGATTTTGTGTTTCAAACTTTGGGTGTGATAAAAAGTTTGAATATTAATTGTTATAATAAACAGTGAGTGCAACTAGAAATAAAATAAATATTTAATTTTGAAGAGCAAGTACTATGAGCAACTAGATTATTGTCAAGGTTATCGATATCAATTTTAAAATTTAGGTTACTATGAGTTGATAAATAAAAGATGGAAAAATAACAAAAACTTGTCGTATCCTGTCACTTTGCAAGAAATTTGAGTATACTTTTGTATTATAAAAAATGTGGTGTGAATTTTATTTTTTTATGCAAAATGTCTGTACAAAAATAACGAAATCGTTTAAGAATTAAATTTTTTATAAAATAATTTTTTAACTTACAAATAATTTAATTATAACAACCAATTACACATGAAACCTTTTTAAAAAGATTAATTGGACAAATGAAACATTTATAAAAGCAATAAAAGATGACTTTTAGTCATATGATGATGAATATGTTTCTTTTTTTTCGGGTGAGCAATTCAAGACTGACAATAGAAAAAGACCCGAACTAATTATAACCAAAAAAAATGAACAATACAGACCCACGACACGCTACCGACGTCTCAACACAAACACAACAAACAAACAAACAAATAAATATCATTTTACACTCTCTCGAACCCAAAACAAAATCGAATCAAAACCGCAATAATTAATAAACATTGACTGTTTCTCTGATCCTCCTCTCTATACTTGTCCCCAGAAACGCATATCTGGCAACCATCTCACACCTCAACCTCAACGGCTATTTTTACTCTCTCTCAGTTTCTTTTTCCTTTTCTCTTTTAGACCCTTTTCTCAGCTTCCCCGAAACACACCCACTCCTAAACTTCCAATACACACCTCTAATCTAAATCTCAACTCCCAATACCATTTTCTAGTCCACTTTCTCATCTGGGTCTCCCCAAAACATATGAAAAATCCAATCTTTAACATATATATATACATACACTGAGCCCAGAAACAGAACCAACGAACCAGCCATGGACATGGACATGGGTCTTGTTCCTCTGTCCCTCCTCTTCCTCCTCCTCGCCTCATCTTCCTCAATTCCTGGTAAGCTCAATTCCTCTCCAGAAATGGCGATTTGGGTTGTTTTTTTTGTTGCGATTTTGCCCAATTTAAATTTTTATCAAATTGACCCATTTGGGTTTTGTGCAGGTACCGAATCGAAGTTCTCGACCAAGGTGGGGGTCAACTACGGTCAACTCGGGAACAACCTCCCGTCGCCGTCGAAATCGGCGGATCTGATCAGAAACGTCCTCAGAGCAAAACGGGTCAAGCTCTACGACGCCAATCCCGAGATCCTCCGATCCCTCAGGAACACGGGCCTCCAGGTCTCGATCATGGTCCCGAACGAGCTCATCGTCAACATTTCAAAGAGCCAGTCGCTCTCCGACAGGTGGGTCCGGTCCAACGTGGTCGGTTTCTACCCGGAGACCAAGATCCGGTACCTCATGGTCGGGAACGAGGTGGTCGGGAGCGATTACGCCGGGAAGCCCACGTGGCTCGCGGTCGTCCCCGCTATGCGGCGGATCCGACGGTCGCTGAAGAGGTACGGGGTCGGGAAGGTCAAGGTTGGGTCAACGGTCTCGATGGAAGTTCTGGAAACCTCGTTCCCACCGTCGAACGGGACGTTCCGGTCCGACATATCCGGTTCGGTGATGGAGCCGATGCTCCGGTTCCTGAACCGGACCAAATCGTTCCTCTTCCTCGACGCGTACCCGTATTTTCCTTGGTCCCAGGACCCGGTCAACGTTGACCTAAGCTACGCCCTCTTCGAATCCAAGAACTTCACCTACACGGACTCGAAGTCGGGGCTGGTCTACACAAACATGTTCGACCAAATGCTCGACGCCGTCGTTTTCGCCATGGACCGGGTCGGGTTTCCGGATATCCGGATCTGGGTCGCGGAAACGGGCTGGCCCAGCGGAGGCGACGTGGACCAGATCGGCTGCAACCTCCACAACGCCGCCACGTATAACAGAAACCTGATTAAAAAACTCACCGCCGACCCGCCGGTCGGGACCCCGGCCCGACCGGGCCGGCCCATCGGGTCTTTCCTGTTCGCCCTGTACAACGAGAACATGAAAACGGGTCCGGGCACGGAGAGGAACTTCGGGCTGCTCCACCCGAACGGGTCGCGCGTGTACGACATCGACCTGAGCGGCGAAACGGCGTCGTATGGGGACGTCTTGCCGCGTCCGGCGAACGACGCGCCGTACAGAGGGAAGGTGTGGTGCGTGGCGGTGAGGGGAGCGAACGAGACTGAGCTGGCATCGGCGCTAGCGTACGCCTGCTCGCAGGGGAACAAAACCTGCGATCCGGTCCGACCGGGTCGGGGGTGCTTCGAACCGGACTCGCTGCACTGGCACGCGAGCTACGCGTTTAGCTCGTACTGGGCCCAGACCAGGAAGGCCGGTGGGACCTGTTACTTCAACGGGCTCGCCACACAGACCATCAAAGACCCAAGTGAGTGGCAAAATCGTAATTAAGTCACACTAATTATATATGTATCATATTTAATTTAATTTCACGTCATTGATTTAATTTAATTATTTTTCTCCAGGTTTTGGGCACTGCAAGTTTCCAAGTGTCACGCTCTGAGTCGGTGGGGTCGCGCAGAGACACTTATAGTCATGTGTTTGATTGATTTGTTTATGTACTTTTTGGTTAGCCTTTTATTTATCAACGGCTAGAAAATCGTTGTGACTTGTAGTGGTGTGTGCTGGTTTTGGGAGGCAATTAACGGCTAGTTTTGGTCTGTGTTGTGATTATTTTGTTATGATTTGATGGGAAGGAGAGCCAATCAACGGCTGAGGATCTGTTTGGGAGCAGTGATGACTAAATCTGATGGGCTTTTTTGTGGGATATTTCACTTTCAACCTTTTCTGGGTTTATAAAGTGATAAACAACTTTTATATAATGATAAATTGAGAACATTCTCTAAGTTACTTTAAATTTGACAGAGGAGGATTAGGTATGAAATATAGCCTATATATTATCGAAAGACTTCTGGTTCAGCGAACGTGTTCATAACTTTTTCATGGATCTTATTTGAAGGGCAACTGTTCTCGAATCAACAATGCTATGTTAACAAAAAATATTTTAAAAGCCTCCCTTCATTTGATTGACGGTCTTGTATGAAAGTATTTTATCCCAAATCCAACGGATACTCTATCTATGTTCGTTCAACATGCAGACAGGATCGTAAAACATGTTTAGTTGTCATTTTTATTGAATGTCTTGATAATAAAATACTTCAATTTGACCGAGGTGAGGATGTGATCACAAAATTCATCTCGTAGTCATTTTTATAAGGAGGTGACATATCCGAATAAGACAAATACCCAAAATCTCATTTCGATCGAAATATATACAAGATTACTAAATAATTATTCGGGATGATTGTATCTGGCTACATATGTCGAAACTACTTTTGCACTCAAGTATACCTAACATTTTTTTAGCTTAGCGGGTTACCCAAAATTCTTATCTATGTCTTTTTTTTTTTACAGAAGTACACTTAAAATTTTGGCTAAATTTGTAACAGTTAGGTATACGAGTGCAATTTTTTTTTCTAACCCGCTAAATTAAAATAAATGTTGTGTACCTAGATTTAATAGTAGTTTTAATGGGTGTACCTACATGCAATTATTCCTAATTCTTCTATTTTCATTCCTAGAGTAAGTATACCATTGTGCTTGTCGGGCTGTAAAAGGATAAAATGAAAGAATAAAAACTTTTGCTTTCCATTTAAGGGCACTTTTTATTTTGCCTTTTCTTCTGAAAGTTGCCACTGTTATTTGCAATGGAGCAGAAAAAAACTATTCTCTGTATGTATAAAAAGAAGATGAAAAATAAAGCTATATAGTACAAGCACACTTTCATGGAACACTTGCCTACTGGGACATATAACATAAATGAAACATCTCCTCACATTAAAATTGAGCTATTTCAATAATTGATTTTTCTTGTGATTAAACAAAATTTGAGTGTCTTTCCAAATAAACCTCCTTTCTTTGTAAGAAAAGTGTAAAAGGGCAAATGACTCTAGCCTTTTACAAGTTCTGTGAACTTGATTTGTTCTCATTTCGTAACGTTCAATATTCAGCTCCATTTGTACTCATTAAAATTAAGTTTTAATCGTATTCAAGCTTTAGATGGAATCATATAACAAACGAGTTTGTACTCATTAAAATTAAGTTTTAATCGTATTCAAGCTTTAGATGGAATCATATAACAAACGAGACGAGCTCAAATCCACCGTATCAAGACTTGATAAGGTCACAAGCCGTTTCGTTTAGTGTTTAGCTTTTTTTATATGTATTTATTGAAAATGTATCTTATTTGTAATACATATACGAAAACTAAAGAAATCGAGTCAAATCTGACTCTATTTTCAAGCCAAACATTTTTTCCGAGAAAAGCCACAACAAAATTATGTTCTATTCGACTCATTTACATATTGAAACTAATGGAGATTGAGAATTAATATATTGCATAAATTATAAATGTAGTTAATGTGGTCTCAAATCTGCATTACATGTGTTCCTTGGACTTGAAGGTAACTGATGGAGTTTCTTGCACCTAAAGACTCACCTCTTTATTGAGTGTTACACAGATGCAAATGAATATGATCCCTTCATCATGGCCCTGCCCTAATAGTGGCCTCTCTATACACTGAAAAAGTGGCAGCTAAAAAATACCTCACAAAACCCGAGCCAGTTCGGATTTGCAGTCAAAACCCGAATGTGCCTGGATACACGGCTCGCTAACCCTCCCATTCGTCGTTCTTTGCCTGAGCAAGCTCTGGTCTCTTCAGCGGTCTTGCTCCGATCCCTCTTCTGTGCTCTGGAGATTTGCGTCGAAGTAAAATGGTTACATGTTTCAAAATGGGTAAAATATGTGATAATGACGGGAGTTTGGAGATGAGAGGGTACTTTTAGTGGTAATGGCGTGACGGGTCATTGCCAAGAACTCGTCCCACTTGAATTTTCTGAGTTCTTGCTTCTCCTGCTCGGAGAGCTCGAAGTTGGGTTCCCTCCCGCACATGAAAGCAGCCCTACCATTGCATGGGGAACGTTGGGTTTACAATTACTAAGGGGGTGTCGTTGGTAGAAACACGAGTGTGAGTATTCCAGAAATCTCGAGAGAAATGGACAATAACTAGCAATGAACTATGATTCGTTTCTTTTACCAGCAATAATTTAAGAGAATTGCAAAAATATGACACTTTTGCAAAAGGGGTATTGTTTGCTAATGGCAAAAATGTGTTGTGCTGCTTGCATTTTTTGCAAAATGTGTATTTTTAGAAAAAATGACACATTGCCCTTGAAATTATTAAGACTTTTATAACATAATTTTTTAAAAAATAATTTTTAACTTAAGAATAGTATAATACAAAATTTAGTTAAAAGATAAAAACATCAAAAAAAAAATTATTTTCAGGGGTAACTTCATCATTTTTATATAAAATATATATGCACATCACCTTTTTTGTAAATTTCCCTTAATTTAAATAGCAATACCATCGTCATGAGGATTGGAACTAGCGACCTCGTGCTTATTACACGAGGCATCTGCCGCTTCACCCAAAACCTTTGATAAGAATCATGATTCGTGTGAGGCATTTTGTGTATGAATTCAATGTTTACCTGTCGTAGAGACGAGCGGCCTCTTCTTGTGAGCCAACGGTTCCCAAGTGTATTTGCTTCTTGTCGACTTTGATGGCCGCTTGCCATTTCATGTTTTTGAAATAAACGCCCCTCATTAGGCAAGGTTCTTGGTTTTGAGAATTCTTTCTTCTATGCTTCTTTCTGCACTTGACGGGTAGCCCTGCACGAGGGAAAAACATTCACTAGCGTTACAAACCGATATAGTGAAAACGAACCCAACATCCCGACCAGAACAAATAGATTTGGAAATTAAAGCCTTGAACCTGATTAAGGATGTCTCAATCAATGGCACTGTCTTAATTTTTATTTACTTTCGACATTTTTAGTAAGCATTTAAACTGATAAGTTCAGGTTTGTGTTCAGTTTCTATTTATAGTAGCGATTTAAGTTCAAGAAATTATGTCCTAAACGTCCTTGGGCATTACATGAGCAATATATAGCAAATTCACATAAATAATATGATGACTTCTTTTAGTTCCATTTCTGTTCAATCACTTTCAATTAATATTACATGAAAGCTTCTATATTTCTTAGAATAGATAAGTAATTGCTTAAGGAAATATGAAACAATCAGTAAGTACTAAATACAGTATGTTTGTATTGTTATCAGTTTAAATAACAATACTGACAGCACGGGGATTAGAACCAACAGTCTCATGTTCATTACATGAAAACGTTATTGGTCACCGTTACCTAATTTTCAGTGCCGGTACCAATATTGAGAAAACTTATGTGATGAAACGTCCCCGTCTTCCCCATATCAATATTAAACTGAAAAGGAAATCATTTTCGTCTTTCTCTACACCGACAAACCTGGAAATGGTTCTTCGTGCAGCTCCTTGGATGAGCTAGACCCCGTTCCATGCTCGACTTTCATAGTCATTTCCTGGGAAATTAACATTTACAATATCATTTCCTGTTCATAATAGCTTTACTTTCTATGTCAATGCTAAAAAGGACCGTTACAATTTTTTGTATGTTTGTGGAACATCATATGACATGTTTTGTGATGACAAGCAAATCCATCTTATCAAAGTAAACTATTGAATGAACAGATTTTTCAGTCGCCAAAAATTAGGTTACAGTTGCATTCATCGTATCACAAACGTCGTTTTCTTCCAAACCAATATCACAACTTCAAATTAAGAGGAAATACCCGAGAATCCATTTCGGTCACATATCAGAGAAACAACCATTGCTGGCAAAAACAGCAACCTTAAACATCTAACATAAGGGACATTGATGATATAATATATAATGCCAAGAAAAAACGTTACTCCACAATAAGCAAACAAGGCATTAGCTTCTACATAGTCAACTATCGAGCGAGACAAAAATTTCAAAATGGAGACAATATACAAAAAGTATGACAAAATATTAATAATTAGTATAATTCATAATCTATTGTACCATCAGCTGGCTGACATCATCAGACGGATCAGGTTCAGCCTTTTGGGTAGGATTTCCACGGGCAGTTCCGTCTTCCCAGCTAAGAACTGGACGTTCACTATGCCCTGCAAGAATAACAGCAGTTAAACACAACGGAGAAACTGGTAAGCCGAATTCAAGCCAGCCAAGCGATGCTTCAAAACCAAACCATGAGAAAGTAACGAACGAACAACGCTTTTTTCGAAATGGTAATCGGCAAAATTGTTTTAAGAGCATGAGCTCATAGTATCTACAAATTAAAGCAAATCATAACTGATGTTAATTACCATTGGAGAGTCCCTGGAGCCTCCGTCTCCGTAAGCTCACCATGGCTACTGCAGTCTTCCTGTCAATGCAGAATTTGTTAGATTCACATGACAAAAATCCATACGAAAGAATAATGTGTGACCTTGAAACATATTGATTATACCCATTTGAGCTACTCTCGAACCGAACAAGATAACATTATCTGTATATCCATGTGAAAGAATAACGTGGGAAGCAGAAACATGATGCAGGCACTATACCAGCATAAACAATACGTCATTTATCAAAACCAAAAGCCGAAAGATAAAATTAGTTACCAAAAAGGCAGTTTACGCTGAATTTTCTAAAACTATACCAATCATCAAAAGGGCATATCCTATCATATCATATCATATCATATCATATCATATCATATCCCGATTTGAACTCAACACATATAGGAGGTGACAAATAGAGAATTACTACTTAGGGTCATTAACATTTAACATTATCCAGTTGCAGCGTTGCAGAAGATAATCACTAAAACAGCTAAAACAACAGCATTAGCACAATTTTCAAAACAACCCACCCTCAAAAAAGCTTGCTAAAACCCATGAATGAGTTACATTATATATCCATGGCATTGCTAACAGACCCAGATGGAAGTAAACCTTGAAAAACCAACACAACACCCCCAAAACCTTCCAAACTCTGAAATAGTGATCAAACACTCATGTTCTGTTGCAGAAATGTTCATTGAGGCCAAAGAGTGGGTATGGGGACAAGGTGACAACCCCAAAATAGATTTCCAACTATATAGGAAACCACTAAAACCCAAAACCAAAACCAAATTGGGTTCACACAACCTCACAATTCCAAGTACCCACCAACCAAAACCCCCAATCTCTCCTCCTCATGAAAACAAAGTCAACTCCACCAACCTACCACCTTTCCTCCATGGAGGCCAAACCAAAAACCCAACAAAACCCAATACTCACTCACACAAACAAATCAGCCAAAACCCAAAAACCCAGCATAACAGAGAATCACTCCTCTGCCTCAAAACCCATCACCAGACCAAAGTAAAGGTGAGACCTTTACAACGAATTGGGGTCGGGTAGGGGAGCGAGGAGCGACCCATTACGGAGACAATCGGCGGGTACCTGAGAAGCGGTGGTTGAGGGAGCGTGGGGACCGAGGAGAAGCGGAGAGGGCGTGTTGGTGAAATCTGAGGGAAGGTGGCGAGACAGAGGAGCTGTGTTTGAGGGCTCACATGGTGGTTGAGTCTATAACGTTTCTGTGGGTTTTTGTGGGTCGAGCTCGTCTCTCATTCTGGGTCGTTGTGGCTGTGGTGGTGGTGGAGGTGGCGGAGGTGTGTTAATGGGGGTTGAGACTTGAGGGAGAGAGAGAGTTGAATAAGAGAAGGGAACGTATTGCTTCTGCGTATTTTAGCTGAGGGAGAGGGAGATTTACCATATTGCCCTTTTGAATATTGCCAAGTGCCATGTTGACTAGGCATCTACATTTGGTGATGCTTGACATTGACTAAATTGCCCCTGGTCACATAACCTTGACTTTTCAACCGGCTATTTTATCATCTAGAGGTGGGCAATTTACAAAACCGGTCTCGAACCGAAATTCGAGTTGAACTGGAACAAAAAGATCGAGAATTATGGGGAATGGGTCGGGTTCAGTCATGAAATTAGTGAACTGTTTGAATATGGTTCGGGTCCGGTTCTTACAGTGCAAAAATGTTGGTTGATTAGTTTATTATGCTTACGTGTTGCTCTCTGGACGAGCCACTAGTACCTCTTCTATCTACGTGTCTTGATCTCGTTGCTAAAGAAATCAGAAATGAATTGAACTGTCTCTCTCACGTACAGTTGCACTCTTTCGGGCTAAAGTTTGTCTATTTTAGCTCATAAATCAAGCATGAATTGATTATCGAAATCTAATCGGTTTCAATTGAGTAGAATCTAAATTTAACTAGTCAAAATAGGATTTGAAACCAGATCGTTTCTCGCATAGTGGTTCAGGGTTTGGTTCTCATATATTGACAACTGAGGGGTTTGGTTCAGGTCAGTTCTGGCCGATTCGGTTCAGGTCAGAACCGTGCCCACACCTATTATCATCTACTCAAATGTGTACATTTATTTTTGTACATAAGTACACTGGTACAATGATCTCTCGAGCTCCTGAAAATTTTTTTTTTTCACAATGATTCCCCATTGTATAAGCTGGTCAGGGACGAAGTTGTCGACTTGCTTAAGAACGGTCCAAAAAATATGAAGTTTAGGTGAGCTGGAAAAATAAAAATATATATTGTGTGTATTTAGTGCAAAACTTGTTTGGTTAGTATGTCTAGCTGCAATTATCCTTTTATATATCAACAATTACGGCAGGCAAATGTTAGAATTGAGATCAATCATCTTATATTTACTATTGGTTTTAGCTTTCTCTAGACCTCCGGGAAAAGTATGAAAAAGGCTTGAATAATACAACTCCTCTATCACCTCAAGATGAAAGGGGCGATTTCGTAATTCTTAGTATGTGAAGATAGTTGTTAGGTGCTTCATTTTTTATCGAGGCCAAACCTAAGCATATGCTCGAGAGATTGAACTTCATAAATGTTAATACTTTATGAAAATAACTTCCTTACACACCATAACAAGTGAAGAAGCAGGTAGTTTTAAGAAACTTTATTTTCGTAACATTTATTGTGAGTGTGCTGATTTAGTGATTACCGTCACCTACCTCAGCAGATCGAGATATCAAATTTATATTAAGTTCATAATATTTTGACTATTCATAAAATGCCAACGAAACGAGATTGAGGCAATTTAGTGATTTGTATCTCTATCTCGTCTAATCGAAAATACCAAAATAATTCAAATTCAAAATTTCATGTCATATCTATAGTACAAGGAGTCTCGTTCAAGAGAAGAGTGGAGAAGAGAATGGCATGCATGTAATTGGGAGGTTGAGGCTAAATTGGGAAATGGAGGGGCAAAATGAGGAATAAGGAAAGATGAAAAGGGCAAAAAGGGAAATAAAAGAATAGGGGAAGTGAGAGGGTTGGTTGGTAGGAAGAGAAGAGAAGCACCGACGAAGCGGTGATTGGATGGGCGGCCTGCCTTTTTAAGCCCCTTATTGTGTCTAATGTCTATAGATAATTATTTCATTTTTATTATTCTCATTCTTTTATTCAACACAAAATATTTTACAAAAATATTAGGTTTTTTAGATATTATTTTAATTTGAAATTATAAACCATTTCTATACATTTTCTCTTAAAAAAATAATAGTTAATATTTCTTATTTTGATATTACAATGACACCCTACTTTTACACCATAACTCATATTCACTTATGAACACTAAACTCAAGTTAAAAAATGACATTTTGAACGATAATGTCTGTAACATGTTCTAATTAATGATAATAAGAAGTAATTTTATCAAGCATTTTTATGAGATAATTATTAATTGGTCACCACTCCAGCTAATTTATTATTAAGTATGTTCGTTGGTTAAGAATAATTCAAATATTTCAGGTTTACATTGTCTAGAGTAGGGATGACTATTTATTGTGTTGTTATAGTACTATAAATCTTAGCATAAGATATACGCAATTTTTTAAATTACAATATTGTCAACGTGAAAAAACGTTTATGAACTTACTACATGAGACATATATAAGCTTACTACATGAAGTGTCCATCACTTCACTCACATTATTTTGTGGACTTAAGGTATGATAATGATAATATTATTACAGTACGACATGCTGCACGAGCAGAAATAACAACTTATATATTACTTTTCTTTATGATCGTGTTAGTCTCGTAGCTATTACAAACATTTTTCCTGCTTCTAAGATAAATTACGATTAACAATTTTCAAGGTTCATCGCATAACGAAAAGATTATAACCAACACATGTTATTCCCGTGCAATAATAATTGTCATCTATTTAAACTAGTAAGCTAATTACTTTGAATATGAAACACGCGCGCTTACACACACTTAAGTACAAATCTAGTTCGAGTGCTCAACCTTGTGCTAATAACATGTGAACTACCTCGTGTGTTTTGACTATTGAATGCACTTGTTGAGATGACACTCCAATTATTAATTTAATAATTAACATGATTATATGTCCATTAACTACCACAAAATCAAACAAGCAACTACATAAATTAGTCAAGCATTTGCACACTTTTATCCTAAGGGTTAAGTCTCCCTTTCATGTTGTCATAATCAGTCTGGTCCATTGTTACTGTATTGACTATCGCTTTCAGATTGAGTCTCCCTTTCAGATTGTCATAATCAACCACGTCCCTCGTTGCTATAGTTGAAACCGAATAAACGAGGGTTCAAAGTGATCATAAACAGTCTGAATTCTTGTTGCACCCGGTTTCCCCCTCGTTACAATATGACCAATTGTTACACTTTTATCATATAGGTTGAGTTATAAGTTGTATATTTATCAAGGTTGTAGATGTTGTACGACGCTATTTTGTTGGACAAGGACCTTCGAGCCATGGCGGGACATAACGGATTTTCATTTTTGTATTTTTAAATATATATTAATTTACACATGTAATAAAAGTATATATTATGTTATAAAAAATATTTAAAATATTTAATATTTCTTCAAAGTCTTATTTCAATCATTACAAATGCAACAAAACTCATATTGTAGTTACTGAAACTCATAATCAATTAACAAGTCAAAATTGATAAACTAAATGAACGAGTCAAGATTGATGAATAAATTTACAAGTCAAGAACATGATTTTTATAATCAAATTAACAAGTGAAAAAAACAATTATTCCAAAAATAGTAAAATGATTTCGTAATCATGTAGTATTCATGTTTATATGGATATTTATATAGTTAACAAGTTATAATATTTTCAAAAAAAAAATAGTTTGGACCAAATCGGACAGAACCGGTCCAAAATTAGCCCCAATCAGTACAAAACTGGCTCAAACTGTCAAAACGCCACAGTGGGGAAAGTCGTTGCGCCAATGTGGTCTTCGGCGCCACAACGCCGACATTTACAAACTGCTATTTATGCACAAACACGTCTGATTAGTGTAACTACCCAACTGACTGCAATAAAACAGTTTTTGAGTTGATAAAATAAAATAACCATAATAAAAATCCGATTCATTCATATGTGATTAGAGTTGATTAAAAATAATATGAATTTGTTAGAATTGATAGGATGATCAAAATATATGATAGATTTTCAAATGTCACCTCAGGGACTCAACGCAAATAACATTCCATAGCCAAAACAAAGAATTTGCATTTTCTAAACCTTAACTAAAATCGAAAATTGATTTGCCGTTTATGAAAGATATGTTAACAACCAATAAATTTTGCTGGTGGGTCGATTAATTCGATGTCACATAAACCAAGCTATTACATTTATCAATTTTATATTCATGTTCAACCCAATCCAACCCAACCCAATATTCAATTCCTCAACTACACATATACCACATATTCACTGCTTAGACTTAATTTCTTCTATTTGTATAATACATTTCCAATCCAGTTCACACAATAAAATACTTTTCAAAATAAATTATTAATATTCAATTATAATGGGAACACTAACCAAATAAAAAAATAAAAATTTTAGAGGACATTCCAATAATCCGAGGCTTGCACTTTTGTGAGAAGTTCGTAGGTTTGAATTTCGTTTAGACTTGAGAGTGATACGGTAAAAAAATTGAATATAATTTTTTAATAAAATAAACACAAGAGAATAAGAAAATAGATTGACCGGGTCAACTCAGAAACTCGGCTATTGAGTCCGAGAACTTGCCCGTTGCATCAGTGAGTCAACTCGTAATACACATTTGCAACAGTCGCTCACATGAAATGATTGGTGTGAGTGAATACACATTTAACATGTGCAGTAATTGGTACGAGATTAAAAGTTGAAACTACCCGACAGTTGGAGATAGTGAAGTGCAGTTCGTGAAAATGTCCGAACAGAGGAGACCACGTGCGCGACACCTGTGCATGTCCACACGTGCGGGTTCTTCAACAGTTCAAGGTAATTGGTCCGAAGCTCCGTCGCCATGAAAATCAGCATTTATCGGTACAGCGCTAAGCTAGGCAGTGCGTTAATTCCGTAAACTCTACCTTAGACTTTTGCGCTACTTTTATTTATATACATAAGGGAGATATTCCTATGAGAACAATAGATTTAACGGACCGGCTCAATAGATGTTGGGGCCTAAAACAAATATTAAATACAAGGCCTTTTATTCTACATAAAAAAAAAAGTGGTACACAAACAATTCTAAAAAATATTGAATCCTGCACTAGCCTTCCTCAATTAGTCCAAGTACATAATGTGCATTATGTATCTTAAAATGCAACTATTTATACAATACAAACAAGATAACATGTACAAAGTCTCATTTGTTACTTGTTTCTATCCGATTTTGTCTTCATATTTGCATTCTGATAACTTCACTTCAGGTATCCTTCACTATAAAATCAAACTTTACAAATTAGAGAAAGAAAATTGAAGAATCATAATCATATAACAAGAGAGTACTATTATAGAAATACATATAAAAACAATTAAATGTTATACAAATTAAAAGATTAAGAATTGAATAAATTATAGAATAATCTGAAAATAATGAAGCTACAGAAAACATGTGTGAGGAATCATCAGAAAACTCCCACGTCCATTTTTTACATCCAAATGCATCAAATATTGTAGCTCAAACAAATGATTTTTTTGCAGAAACTATTTTTTTTGCAGAAACTAACATTTTTCCATAAACTATTTTTTCTTACAGAAACTAACATTTTTCCAGAAACTAATTTTTCTTACAGAAACTAATTTTTTCCAGAAACTAACATTTCTTTAGAAACTAATTTTTTACAGAAACTAATTTTTCTCTTACGGAAACTAACATTAATTTCATATAAAATTCAATTCATAATCATTGAGTAAAAACAATCATGAATGAATCATGAAATCAAATTAATCACCCACTATTATTCATGAAATCAGATGAAATAAAAAATAAATTACTGGTAAAATTACCTCAAATAATGAATGGATTTGATTAGTAGTCGGCAGTCTCAGATCTTAGACGATTAAGATAAGAACTTGAATATCTCAAATCCGGATTTTTTAATTATAGATCTTCAACCCAAAACTAAATAATGCATTTGAGAGATTTGAGAAGAAATTGAGGTGACTACTCCGTCGATTCATATTTCAAGCCCTAGGCGCAGATGAAAACGAAAAAAGAAGACAATAATCATCTCGGGGCGTGGAGGAATTGGAATTGGGAAGTGGGAACGACTCTGACACGTGAAAACCTAGATGGTTTTGAAAAATGGTGGGTTTTGATAAAATTTGGGCCTTTTAAAACTAAAAATGGGCCTATTTTTTCATATGATTGGGCCTTTTCGCAGGTAGGCCTAAAGCAACTGCTTTAGTGGCCTTATGGACGGCCCGAGCCTGAGATTCAAATAGGAAAATAGGAACATATATCAACCGTTAGATTAGATGAGCAACAGTGGTGATGGACGCGGTGACATATAACCGCAAATAAGTCGAACTTTGAATTTCTTTTGGTCATCTTGTTGTTTCACTAACTTGGCCCAGGGGTAGTTTTGTATTTTTACTCCGTCCCCAACTCCCATTCCCTTCCCTAACATCTCCGCCAGACCTCGTCTTTCTTGCAAATCTCTTCTTCCTCTCCAAGAACGCCAGCCTGAGCCGGCTCGTCGTTGTCCTCGCCGCCGTAGCTCCTCCTCCTGGCTCCGTGTAGGAATTGGCACCGTTCCGACTCACCGAGTCACCGCCGCCATGTCCGCGCCTCACATCTCCCTCTTCTTCAGCGCCACTCTGCCCTCCTCCACTCTCCGGCGACCCTCCTTTTGCTCCGGCTCGTCTCCGGTTCTCTCTCGTTCTCTCCACCCCCGAGCTTCGTCTCAAGACTCTTCATCGTGTATGTGATTTGTGTACTGTGTGTTGTTTCTGTTCAACACGAGCTATGATGGTTTCGTTGATTTGTTCAATCTTTACTTTCCTCGAATTCATTTCTGGTTTTTGAACTACTTGTATTGGTGAGTGAAGCTGTAATTCGTGTAGTTTTCGGTCTCGTTAGTGAGGAAATTGAGCTTAGATTATGAATTTGAGGATTGAGAACCAATGTGGATTTAGCTGTTTACTTAAGAAGGAGCTTGGAATATAGGAACTGAGCTTATGTGAATTCATCTTAATTTGTAAGATTGTATATTGCATGTCAAGATAGTATGTAGGCAAAAATATTTTCCTGAAAAAGTAAAAGATTGGAGTTGCATGAGATAGAATGCATTAATTAGCATAAGGTTTTGTTCATTTTGATTTGGTAGTGCATTGTTATAGAATAGCTTAACTTATTGTT